>CBVK0100919310.1:0-14278 GCA_900067695.1 Picea abies | reverse complement strand
CTTTGGCAGAGCCTAGAAATGGGCTCTACCTCAAGAAGTATTACTCATAGGCAGGTCACCATGGGTAACTTTTTGTAACATATGTATAGCCTTTATACTATTACTTTCTAGTTTCTTTTAGTATTATGGACGTGTCATTTTTTATGTTATCTTTCGTCACTGTAGCAGATGTCAAGTGAATCTGAGGTTTTCATTGGGTACGTAGATGGTGCTAGCTGGCACACTCGGAGGCTTGCCTCTGTAGCTTGGGTAATTTTTACACCTCCAGGCCAGTTATTATCTTCCGGAGGTATATGCTTAGGTGACACCACAAACAATGTCGTTGAGTATAGTGCAGTTATTGATTTTCTTCATGACGCCCTGGCATTTGGTATCTCTCATCTTCGGGTCTATCTCGACGCTCAATTGGTTGTGTCTCAGTTAAATAGAGTCTAGCGTGTTCATGATCCAACTTTACACCGACGATTCCTTAGGTTACGTCTCTTAGAATGAAGCTTTGATTATATTACTTATTTCCATGTTCCTAGGAGATTAAACCAAATTATAGATACTTTAGCTCATCAAATTTTAGATTGGCATCTCGCACACATATGAAAGGACATACACATAAACATGTAAATACATTTTTAAAGGCAAATATTATCCATAAGACACAAAAAGACATAAAAATCCATATATAATTTCATAATCACTGGAGTACATAGGTGGACGCAAGCGCCTCAAAAGTATGACCAATAACGAGTCATGGGCTTTATGACCTCAAAAAATATATACAAGTAGTGCTCTCAGCACGTGAAAAGTCTAACTAAGGTCAGGGCATATGGACCATGTTGTACTGATCAACAGTGTTTTCCAAACGCCGAAACAATCAGACCCACGTCTGTGGTGCCCCCACTACATGAGGCTGCATAGATGGTGGTAGATCCTCAATCTCTGCCATAGGGACTGTGCAGGTGAGTGAGGTAAAGTTTTGCTCGACTCGTCTCAACACTCTCTTAGCCTCCCCAGCTGGAAGATCTCCTGTTGTTGCTAGTCCCCCTGCAACGACAGGTGCAACCCCTGGCCGAGGACAACGCATGTTCCTCGCATAGTCCGCAGGTTGCACTGGTCCCACATCTGCATAGAATTACAGACACATATCCGTCAAATACTCTGGTATAAAAAAAATGATATATAAAAAAAAAACAACATAAAAATTACATATGTTTCACAAAAAAAAAAAAAACAACAAAACAATGATGTAAGCTTACCCATCTCTCCTCGCTCCTCACCAGGAGGTACTAGTATCTCAGGATCTCTCGAGAAATCAATCCCAGCATAAGGGTAATCCTCTATGACTAGGATCTATCGTGACAATCAAGCGAAGAAATCATCATCAAAGGACTCATTGGTCCTTCCACCACCCTATCGTGGCAGTAACACTGCCCATATACAAATTGCAAGAAGAGAGGCCTGATGTCCTCGTACCACTGCTTGAGGACTGAAGCTTGGAACTCTTTCAAAGAAGAAAGAGCATAGAATGGTCCCGAACCTGAAGTTCCTCTGCATCAGCAACCAGCAATCTGTCAGCTACCTCTTCATACAATCTAGCAGTGTAGTGCTCCAGTCAAATATTTGTGCATTTAAGAATTGGACCGCACAGTTCATCTGTGCACGGGATGCCTGATGTAGAGCTGCAGAACCAGTCATCCGCACAATAAGAAACACAATCGCCTGCAGTGATAAGTCAGTGATCTTTCTTATGGTAACCTATGAGCTCGATCGGTCTGTACCAACCTCACAATAAAGTCCTATCAATTATGATATGTTATGAGGCCCCGAAGGAAATGTCTGGAAGTTGAATGGTTCCCCTCTCCTGGAGAGGCCAATCAAAAAATATATGTCCTCTGTCGTAGGCACTAGTGACTACCCCTCTAACATAAAGGACTCTGCATCAGGATGCCAATAATCAACCAAGGCATTCAGTAGCCTAGGCTGTGCCCACATAAAAGGACATAAGAAGAACTTGAGCAGCCCACATTGCATTAAGCCAGCCACAGCATTGGGGTCTTCCCCGACAAACTCACTAACTTCCTCATGCTCTCTTTCCCTCCAGTGAACATACATCATACAAAACACCAAGTTCAGTAGGGTTAACCCTTGTTTTTTTTTTTAAATCATTCAATAAGGGGGTCCATGCGGGCTATCATGATGACAGTCGCGTGTACACATGTGCAGTTTTTACTATGCATGAATGTACACGCAGTCTGTCATAAGACAGCCCGCGTGGACCTAGGGCCGATCTTTTGAAGGTCGACCCCCCCAAAAAAACTTGAAACCCAAAGCATAAATAAATATTTAAATTTCAAGAGGAGAGAGTTTATACTTACTTGGTCCAGACAGATGGTCATTTCATCCACTGTAGCTCCCGGAATCACCACTTTTATCAAAGGGGTTTTTTTTCTCCAGAGTCAATTTCCAAATTAGCAATGGTGATAATGAGTTGCCAGCTTCTATTTATAGACTTTTTGGCCTCTTTTTGTCACTTTTTTGGCCCCCCTGATCATTTTCTTTAAACCAAAAACCATTTAGAGTGATTTAGGAGTTGTATTGGAAGGGTATGATCAGGTATCAGGACATTTTTTTTTGGAGTTTTGGGTAACTTTTGACAGTCCATGGAAAAATATCAGATGATCAACTTGAGCATGTAGGTTAGGTTTCCTCCCTGACATTTGTATCTTGTTGTTTTTATCCCTTTGCCATAGGATCGATCCCATCAGGTAGTGACATGGAACCATCATTGTTTCTTTAAAAGTGTCGTGAGTTGGTCGTAGAGCTTACTAGAACATGGATGCCCTAGGTATATCTTGGTTGCATTATGGTGTCCATGTTGTCTCCAATCACTGTAGGCTCGGGAGTCCTTGTTGTTTTTCCTAATTACGAGTTTGAGCCTCATTTGATGTCTCCAGTGTCTTCATAGCACCCTTCAATTTTTTCACTATTTGTATAGTTTTTGACCCTTTGTGAATTCTTGTGTTAATTCAGGTCCATGGATGACCTCATAACTATTTGACGATGTTGAATTATTGTAACCATTTGCGGATGAAATTTCAGTGATAATAGATGCCCCCTGATGGATGAGGTTAGGAGCATACATATAGCCAAAACCATCAATGTTTCTTCTACTGAGAATGTTGTTGTAAGAGAGAGAAATAGTGGGATTTTCAAGAGTGCCCCGTTGGAGGGAAAAAGGAACCTGTAGAACCCAACCTTCCATGAGGTGTGTAAAAAAATAAACTATGTACAAATGAGGCGGGCATGCCCCATGCTCGTGTCATGTAACTCAAAAAAGAGGAATGAAGTGTTGATGTAGACAACTGCAGCACACTCAGGGGCGGTCGTGATAAAGGTAGAAGACAATTCTATGGATGAACATACTCTGAATAGTAGGTAGTGACAGTTGTAATAAGTATCATGGATTCTGTAGGCATTGATAGCCTAGCCAATTTCAGAGGTCTTAAGCAAGTATAAGAACTAACTGCAATGGTCGCAAAGTAAGACCCACCGTAACATGAGAAAGTGTTGACGTCAAATGTTGTGGGGGTCAATGACAGCAGGGAGCAATTGTGGTTCTCCCTGTGTCGTCTGAGATCTCTCATTGAATAGGTAATGAGAATTAAGATACTATCGCCCTTCTGGAAAATTGTGCTGATGTCGACAAAAGGGGGACGCGACTCCCAAAAGCAGAGGGCTTCGTGAAAATTGTGCTGGTATTGTTTTCTTTTTGTTGTCATGCTGCTGAATCAGCAACTAACTTGCATAACCCTTGGCCTCTCACTATCTGTGCTGGGGTAATTTCTAAGTCGTACTCCTGCAGGGAGGTGACCCAGTTAGCCCTCTTTTCTCCTAGCTCTTTCTGCACTAACAGGTTCCTGACGGCTGGGTAGGGGACAATAACTTTCGTCCTGGATTTCAAAAGATAGGACCGGAAGTGCTTGACTGCTTTGAAAATAGCGTAGGCTTGCCGATCTACCGCTGGGTAATTAAGTTCAGCGCCTTTAAAAGCAGATCTCATAAAGGTAATGGTTACTTCATTGTTCTCGGCGTTCTTTTGAGTTAGGATGGCGGCATAGGAATGGTCGAAAGCAAAAGTGTAGAGTGTAAAGTATTGAGAAAAGTTGGGGCTCATGAGAGAAGGAGCGTCTATTATGGCCTTCTTTATTGCATTAAAAGCTTGATTTTCTAGGGGTCCCCAGTGATATTGGGCATCTTTCTTAATTAAATTCTGTAAAGGCCTGACCATTTCGGAGAAACTGGGGACGAATCTCCTCACAAAGTTAATCTGGCCTAAGAAAGACTACATAGATTTTTTGGATGTAGGAGGGGGAAGTTTCGCGATGACTTGAGTCCTTTCGGGGTCAATAATCATTCATTCGCTTGACACAATAAATCCTAAGAGTTTACCCTGTTCTACTGCAAAGATGGATTTTTTAGGATTCAAGGAAATTCCGTATTTACGACATCGTTGTAGAACAGCTCGTAAGTGAGCTAGATGATCGGTTTTGTTTTTAGAGAATACAGTAACATTATATAAGTAAACTATGATGGACTGATTGATTAGGCCTCGGAAAGCAATGTCCATTTCTCTCTGAAAAGTGGCACCAGCATTAATCAATTCAAAGGGAATTTTTCGATAAGCGTAGGTGCCCCACAGGGTGCGGAAGGTAGTTTTAAGTTGGTCTGGAGGAGACATCAGGACTTGGTTGTACCCCAAGAAACCATCCAGTAAGGATAGTCTCTCATAACCAAATACCTGTTGAAGGATCTGTTCCATGGGTGGGACAGGATAGTTGTCTTTATCAGACACTCTATTAAGGTTTCGAAAATCGACGCAAAGTCGAATTTCCACACTTTTCTTCCGGACAGGGACAAGGTTAGAAACCCATTGGGTGTGCCTAACTGGAAAAATTATCTTAGCATTCAGGAGCTTATTCAATTCTTTTTTGACGGTCGGTTCAAGCTTAGGGTGCATTTTTCTCAATTTGTATTGAAAGGGTAAGGTTTGGGGTTTCATAGGAATGACATGTTGTATGATGTTAGGGTCAAAAGTTTTAAGGTCATCATACATCCATGCAAAGACATCTTTAAATTCTTTGAACAATTTAATAAATGCAGCTTTTTCTTGTTGAGAACACCCCAACCCTAAATTAATGCATTGCGGATTGTCATTAGTTCCTAAGTTCACTTTTTCATAAGATAACGAGGAACTATTGGTTTTATAGTTGACCAATTTTTTGAATTTATCTTGAAGATCGTAAAATTTATCTAATCTAACTATAGATTTAGGGATCGAATTTACCATGTCCGATGAATATTCAGGAGTTCTCGGATCTCGTATTACCGTGAAATCGCGCAAATTTTCGTCGTGTGTGCGTTCATCTATGACCGCGCCTTGAAAGGTTTCTTCCATGTGCAGGATGTTGATGATCTGTTGATCGTCATCAAAGATTCTCCAATTCGTGATGTTATCGGGAATGGACGGCCTGAACAATAGTTCGACGGAGAATGCATCTGGGGATAAGCCTTCTGCAGGAAAGAGTTTAGAAGCTACGTTAGCTAATAGATCAGCTTTGGAATTATTCAATCTAGGAATAGAATTTATATTGAAAGCAGAAAATCTATTCATTAAATTCCATACCTCGGATTGATAGCTTTTAAGATGTGGAGATAGACAGTGGATAGAATCTCTTACCTATCTTACCACGATTTTGAAATCGCCAAAGACAGTCAAGTTTTGAATGTTCATATCTAAAGCTTTTCTGAGACCTTGCAGTAAAGCCTCATATTCTGCAGTGTTATTAGTACATTCAAATTCTAGCCTACATGCAATCAATGTTTTGTTACCTACCGGATCGATGATAACGTAGCCTGCACCAGCTCCTTCTTTGGACTTTGACCCGTCAAAATAAAGAGACCAAATTTGATTTTTATCGGGTGCATGAGATCGTTGTGTAGAAGTTGCTGGTTGTATGTATGCTACAATATCGGACTGTTGTTCTGGGTTGGTGACAGCTGAAGACTTGGCCATGAAATTGCCGAAAAAGGTATCCATCCCTTGTACTTCGGGTGAATCAGCAGAAGGTGTAAATGATTCGTTGGGATCGTTCAAATCTGTGACCGTAAACTTAAGGTAGCATTCACGATTTACCTTGATCTTGTTGGGCTTGTCGTTCCCTGGAAGCCATAGATGAGACCAATCTATCGTGAAATAACCGTGTAGCTTCTCCGACCAGTCCCTTCTTAAAAACAGACCATACACTTCTGGAATATCCACAACAATAATATCAATGACTTGATGAACCTTGGGGTTAGATGATAATCTTATAAGCACATTCTTTAACTCGCCTATAACTTTAACATTAGTCCGATCAAGTTGTATGATTTTTAAGGTGGAGGGTTCAACTTCAGCGTTAATCTTCTGGCATACAGACCATGGCATCACATTGGATGACACTCCTGAGTCTACCATACAATTGTGCATGTTTCTATTAAAGATTTTGAACGTTAACAAAAATGGAGGTAAATTTTTGCGAGTACTAAAGGTGGTAGCTTGTGGCTTTTTACTCACAGTTTCTAAAGCTACTTTATCTACATTATTTACATTATTTACATTATTTACAGGAAGGCTTCCTTTGTCTTGAGGATCGGGATTGTTTTTAGTGGAAGTCTTCTGAGGAACCTTGTTCTGCACAACCTTGCTACTGCTTGGATTACCATTTTTTCCATTCTCTGAGATATTTTGTAACATTTTTTGTAGCAGAAATGGAAATTTCAATAACTCATAAACAGAAATGTTAGCCCTTAAATTTTTGAGATCTTCAACTACATCATAATCTAAATTGGGGTTTACATGACTCTGTTTAATCTCTACTGGTTTAGATTGTTTTGGAGGCGAATTCGTAGTGTTTTCGGAAGAAGGTTTGTTCGCTGCCTTACTCCAAGTATTATAGGGATGGACTGTCTCGAAGTTAGCTTGGAAGATGCTATCAGAGAAGTTTCCAAAAATATTTGGATAAGACTCCTCTTCTTGAACTGTCTCTTGTTCAACTACCTCCTCAGGAATTTCAGGGGGCATCAAGTTATCCTGGGCTTCTAGAATTGTTTGAAGGGTATATTGCAGACTTTCTAGATTAAGGCCCTTGGTGGTTGGATTAGGTCAGTTGGTGGGAAAAGGTTTCCTGAACGGGGGTTTGTAAGGCCCTTTGCTCGAGGAAGCTTATTCAGTCGTCCTTTTCAAGTCTATAACTTGATTCAACAGTTTTTGAACAACTTTAGTTAAGTTTTCTAAATCAGAGGTTTCAGGTTGTGTTTTACTTTGAGTAGGTCTAGGGAGGATTTCGATCTTCTTTTTGGAAGATGAACTAGTTTCTGTTTTGTTTCTAGTAGAGTCTTTGAGACTAAGTATGTCTTTTTCAATCTGGGTGGCCTCCTCGAAGGCTTCTAACAACGTGGCTTTCTTGGATCGTTTAACCCAAATAGCTATGCTTTGATGCAAATTTTTAGTGTAGTATGCTATTATGAGATTCTCGGTGGGCATCGAATCCGTAGGGATTCGATTCTTAAGTGTTAAGAATCTTTGATTAAAGTCTTTAACTTTTTCTTTTGGGTTCATTCTTAAGTTAGACAGGTCCATGACTAGGACTTTCGGAGGCTTACCATCTCTGAACTTTTCCAAAAAGCATGACTCAAACTTTTCCCAAGACACGATGGTATGAGGTTGTTGGGAAAAGTACCAAGTGGATGCATTGCCCTCGAAAGTATAGGGGAACAACCTATAGACAACGTATTCATGCTCGACATTGCGGAGTCTTATGGATAACATAAACTTTTTAATGTGATCTTCTGCGATTTGTTTAGAATCAGGGTCAAACTTGGGAAGCCATTTCTCTGGGTGTTTAGGCAAGGGATGTTGTGCTCCAGGTACAGCTACGACATCCTGGTCGAGCCAAGGTCTAGCAGGATTGTTCTGGTTGGCCATTGGTGTAGTGGGTGTGGAAGGATGAGAAGGGGAACTGCCTTCGTCAGAAGAATCTCCTCCAGAAGAGGAAGGAGATGATGGAGGTGGTGAGGGAGGTATTCCAGATCCTCCAACAGCAAGAGTGAGGGTTGGATCTATAGGGTTCACAGTGAGGTTAGTGCCTCCGAGTTGTTCTCTGATATCAGAGAAATATAAAGGTTGGTCCAAAGGTCGATTTGGTTGCCTCAAACGGGCTAAGGCACTATGAGTTCTTATGAGAGATTGGCGGACAATATCTTGTATGTCACCACCTATAGGATTTGGGGTTACTGGCTCAACTATGATCCGTGGATCGTTGTTCGATGTGGTTGTTGTTTGAGGGGGAATTTTATCGTTCGAATGACTTCTTGTCACTATAGGTGAGCGATTAGGTGGTGGAGGAGTCTTACGACTGCCTCGTGCCATTAATTAAGTTCAGGCCCTCCTTCTAGCCCCATTTGTTGATGGGCGAAATTGAACTCTCGCCAACTGGAAGACTGGATCCGGTCTGGGGTTGTCTAAATAACCCAAGCCGTTTGGGATAACCCACCCTGACGGGTTTAGCGGCTCCGTTAGTCGATCTAAGTCCTAAGGAAACAAAAGAAAACTACTCTAAATTAACTAATCTAAATGAAAAACAACAATTAAAACAAACTAATAAACAATCTAAACTATTATATATACAATTTACTATCTAATACTATAATAACTCTACGAAATTAAACATCTAACTACTAATAGAATTAAATCTTAATCACAAATGTACAACATTTACAAATTACAAATTTAAATTAAAACCTGCAAAATTCATTGTAATCTGTCCTATGAAAGCGAAACTATTGTTTCTTGATTTTTATAATTTTATGAAAAAGAAATAAACTAAAAACTATCTAAACTAAACAACTAAAATAATAACTCTAACTACAAATCTAAACTATACATATGTCTATCTAAACTAATTAAATTATACTAATAGGCTAACCTGTAATAACGCTTTCCAATTTGTCCTGTGTAAAGAATCCAGTTCATCTATTCGATGGGAGGAAACCCGCATCAATCCTCTGCAAGCCTCTAGTAAACAGTAAGCAGCAGTGCTCTTTTGAATATCAATAACAGAACAAACAAGACATAAAAGTTACAGCAATCTTATGATTTACAAATCATAACATTTAGATAAATCTGCTTGCAAGGATTTGTACAGAATGATTCAATTAACGAAGAAGAGAAATCTATGATTCATTAACTGAAACAAGTAATTGTTGTATCTTTTAAATAAGAGAGATCAAATATGGGTAACACATTAATCAAGTCACATCAACCTTCAATAGATTACGATAGCTAAAGTAGTCTATAATCAACTGCAAAATGATATGAATAAAACTTGAAACAAAAGTTTGATATATTGAAAGCGAAAGCTGTTACAAGACATCAACTTTCATCTCAGTCTATATCATAAATCCATAGTCTGGTTCTCCCACAGTGAGGATCATGATTATTACAAAAAATAACAAGTATTTAAAGACCTCCCACAGGGTAAAACATCCCTGTGGGAATTATCAAAACAGTTTGCACAAATCTGGAGATAATCTCCTAAGTTTCTAACTTAAGCTAACCACCTAAGACAAAACCAAATCTAAAGTATCTTCTAAACTGTCACATCATGCCCAATAGCTCATTGTAAATTCGTATGCACCTGAAAGAGGACAAAAATAGACCAGATTAGAGGATATCTTATTGATAAAATTGATAAAAATCTAATTCCTAAGACTAGCTACAGAATCTTGCGATTCTGTAGCTGGTCTAAATTTAACACAGAATCGTTTTTAAAATCAGTTCAAATCTCAAAGAATTAAATTCAAATTACTAAACAAATATCTAATTTCTATTTGAAAACAAACGAATCATTCAAATCAAAAACTGTTATACTAATTCGAGAGCAGACAATATTATGATCAATCGAATGATTACAGATATGCATGTACTCTGTTCAATTTGTTATCACAATTTCAGGTAACAGAATCATATTATATACTTGACAGCACTGAAATCGTTTCCAATTGAAATCAACACCAACAGTTTATGTTGCTTCAGCCATCAACAAAATAATTTTCGAATCCAAACGAAATCAACAGCATCATTTTTCAAATTGATAAAGATATATTAAACGAATACAAACGATCATGCTAATGGTGGCACACAAGAACTAATCGAAACGGTTTGACAAAATCGTTATGAAAAATCATATCAGTTAGTATAGCCTCACGATTTTTAGCAAATAGATCTTCAACACAGGTCAAACGTAATCCCAATTCAAATGAGAATATCGATTTAATACAAAACAGAGCCGTTCGTGGCTAATTGAAGTCAATAGTGTTGTTTTGAGTTTATTAGATTACATCGTATTTATCAACTCAGTCACTAATAATGACGCATAACACATTTAAAGGATCATACCAATTCAAGGCCACGAAATCGTTCCAAAATCAAACCATAAGGACTAAATCAGAGCCGATAGAATCCAACCACAATGAAATCGTAACAAATCAAAACATAGTCGTGCTCTAATTTTAGCACAAAAATCTCTTATACAGGTCCGATGAAATCAAAATCTAAACAAAAACGAACCCCATTGATCACATTAATTCCAACCAACAGAATTTTTCTAAAGCGAACCATACCAAGTCAAAACCAACCAATCACTTCCACTAAGTTGGGCACGACAAAATCGCATAACCAAATCATAACTGCATTTGATTTTAACAGAAAGAATCTACTGTACAAGATCCACAACATAACCGTTTTTTATAATCAAACTATGAAAGAATCATTTCGAATAATGAACAGAACTAATCGAAACCCAAAAACCAATTCATTATATTAATCCAAGCAATTCATAAAACAAAATTGATATTGAAATTCATACCTGGATAATCAGAAAACAACTCGGTCATGATAATTTGGAATTGACGAAGGATGTTGTCGATTCGACATTCCTAAAAATGATTGAACCAGTGGTTGTCTGCTTCCTGTCATTAGCTTGAAGTTTGTCCCTTTCTCTCGACAACACTGTAACTTGGTTCTCTAAAGATTTAATCTTCGATTGCAATAATGGGATGTCAGTGTAATAACGCTCCAGCCACACATTGAATTTGATGCATGATGTTTGCTCGGGCTTCGAAATTGCAGGCGAGGGTTTGTTTAAATCACCGAGGGTTTCACTATGTAGCTAGATTCTTGGGTAGTTAGGATTGTTCTTTAGACATGGGGGAAAATTAGAAACATAGTCATAGGGTTGCTCGGAGCACAGACCATGGGAATAAGGGTACTCACTAGCTAGGAAGCGCTCGATATCGGAGTCCGAGTCTTCGCTCAGAACTATGGGATTTTGATTAGCGTTTGGCTTAGGTTTATTTCGGGCCAGTCTCGATATTAATCGAGCATTCTTTTTACCCTTGCTATCAATAGTAGGATTACCCTTGACCTTCTTACTCACAGGCTTCTTGACAGCCTCAGCCTTGTCTGTTATGATGTCGGGTAGGTCGATGTCAGGGCAGACCAAGGGTTTGGGAGAGGGTAGAAGGGCATGAAATGGCACGGGTGGCCCGACCTTAGTCTCACTAAGCATGGCTTTATCAATTTGGATAGAATCTGGACCAGCAAAGCCATTTCTAGACAGAAAGGCTTGCCAATTATTGCCATGAAGGCTCAGATGGTAAACGACGATGAGTCTAATCAAGCCATGGTGAAACAAGTTGCTTTCAGCCTTCTCGTGTTTGAACCTTTTAGTGATTTTGTAAAGACTACGCAAGAAGTAAAAGGGCATGTTCAATGGATATCCCATGAAATTCATTAACAGTCGAAGGTGATAAAGAAAAACCAATCCATACCGACCTTCACAGGTCACAAATTGTTTAACCATTATCAAAAGATCGTGCCACCTGGGTTTAAGGGTGGAAAAAGGCATACCTTTGTCACAGGATGTAACCTTTTGTGATATGAATAGCAAAGGCCACGGCACTTCGTCGAATTTGGAGTTTTTAAACCATTGCTGGCCTGTGGCTGCCAATCCTGTAGCAGAGCTTATGAATTCTTCATTGAGTTCAAGCTGAATGTCACCTACTTTATCCCTACACCCATCAAAGGTAAGGGCGAATTGTTGTGCAACAAAAAGATTGAAACCCTTGAACCTCTGTATAAACACCAGCCAACCATTTTCCTCTAAATCCTTACGGGCATTATCAAATAGTAACAGGGCTTGGTTTCCATTCAACTCTATACGAACCATCGGTGCCATAGACAGGAGCACACAGTGAGCAGGGTGCAGGGGATAGGGTTTGAACATAGCATACGCAGGGGAAGAACACTCACAGGTTTACCCGAAAACACCAGGGGTGACCCGAGATAGGGGGAAATCATTTATGATAGAATGTGTGAAGGTGGTGGAGCTATTTTGGCCCATGCAGAATAGTCATTACCCAAAGTACAACCGTCGGCGCGTTTAGTATTCAAATCACAGTGCATATATGTTTATGCCATTTCAATCAACCAATGGATATATGGTACATGGATTAATCATTCGTGTGAGCAATAGTTTTACCATAGTTTTAAAACCAAACAAATGAATCGAAACCAATACCAAGGGTTTGATTATGTGACATGTGTTGTATGAAACGATTTATACCAAGAGTTTAACCATAACACCAATGTGTTTTCATGAAACCAATGATCAAATGAATCGATCAAAGAACATATAAATCCAATCATCAATGCATCACAAACTCGATTAAAAGAATATCACCACAATCTTGTAAAACGAAGTCATATATAAAAATGACAAATGAATATAGATCAAGGGAGTCTTGTCAAATGCATAGTGATAAGTGAATTGGAAACGCAATGGGCATATCGACAAGAATGATTACAACAAATCAGTGGCGATTTTAATGTGACTTCGAAAACCAAGTTTTCACACTTGCAATCGTGAAAACAAGAACAAAGGTAAGTGTGCAAATAGCACAAAAATAAAAGTGTTGTTTTATTTGAGAATTGCGACAAAAATCAAGGTTTGCAAAGCACTGGTGTAGGGAGCTTATAAGGACAGTAGAAAAATGTGAATTGACTGCCAACACGATGTTGAGTATATACCTGAAGGGGTTGCATTGATGTATGATGACCAAGTACCTGCAGACATAAAAACCAAATACCTGACGTGAACAATATCTTGAAGAGAATCGAGCATATGAACATTTATTTGATAATTTTGAACATGAGCAGGCATACCTGAGTGTGTCATGGGCAGATGCTCCGCTGGGAAAAAGGGAAAATGATCACCAGATGGAAATGTCTGTATAAGAGGCCGAAGGTGGTTCAGAAAATAGAGCTTATGGGCTCTGTTAGCAAAAAATGAAAGTGGGAAAAAGGGCTTAGATATGGACGGTGGGTCTGTAATGCCATCCTAGTGTTATTGACACTATGGCCGATCAGGCGGTAATTTGGGGGGAGGACATGTACCTCCCATTTGCTCGAGAATTGATGAAGAAGTATAATAAATCATATTCACAAGAGCATTGGTATGGAGTGTTGGAGGAAACTCGGGAAGATATGTGTGGCTTGTTGTGGCTAATGTGTGGCGGACGTATGGGATAGATGGGCAATGGTGTGTATAATGGCCATATTCTAAACATATGGAGCAAGAGAAGTTGGTTCACATCCCTTTTCTACTTGAGTTAGGGGAGGTAGAGGCAGTACTTGTTATAGTGGTGAGTGGTGATGGTGTTGGATTGAGTGGAATCAGGTTCCATAACTCGGGTAGAGATGGGCATTTGTGGGTTGGGTGTCCATCTTTCTCACATAGCGCGCAAGGAGGTTGGACGCGTCGGTGTTACACATTATTTTCGTCATCGCTATGATCGTTAATGATGTAAACCTATATGTTGCCTTCAGAGGGGTCAGTGGCCTGAGTTCCTAAAGAGAGAAGGGAAAAGAACTTTTCCTGAGAAAAGAAGTTGCATTTTCCTATGTAAAAACCTTATAAAAAAGGAATTTCGCAGGTTGCTATATAGGCAGGGTGCGAGAATGACCCATTCTCGCAGGTTGCACTATAGCTAGGGTGCGATATGTTCGCAGGTTTCTCTATAGCTAGGGTGCGAGAATGCCTACATGTGGGAAAAATGAGCATTTTCTCGAATCTTCTAGAAGGAGAAACTTCTATGGTGAGGTGGCATCCGAATGGTTTGGATCTTA
>CBVK0100919306.1:0-31898 GCA_900067695.1 Picea abies | reverse complement strand
GGTTATACTTTGGTCTGAAGAATGCTGCAGTGCTGAAATCCCCAAATTCTAAACTAGAGAAAAATGTGTATTTACTTAACAACTTGAACACAGATGCGCGACAATATATCTCGTCGGTTTAATTTGTTTATGTTTATGTTGATGTTCCCCAAGGGTTAGGTATTCAAGGGTTCTACAGACAAGGGTTTGCCTTGTGCTATAGCTCACTGATATACGTGCGGGGTCCAACAGTAGTACTCAGCCCAATATCTCAGATCACTAACTAAGGAGGATAGATCATACCCTTAGCCATACTACCCGACTACCCAGGTACTAGAGAGTATCTTCCCGAGTGCTATTCTCGGTGACACTATAGCAGTCCGGTGGCCGATAGGTTTATCTAAAGAGGGCTTCAGGAAATCTAGGCCGATCCATACACAGGTACTGTCTGATGCACTACCACTCGAAGGGGTACCAACAGGGTTACAAGGGTGGCCAACAGATGTGCGCTTAAGAACCACTTGTATTTCCTGCATGTATGAATCCCTCAACCACGGGTTTATGCGTGTAATGACAGATCTCTGTGGCTTAAAGACGTCGGAATACGTCTCTACCCTGAAAAAAATACTCACAATTTCTGCCAAGGAAAGTGCTCTGATACCACTTGCAAGATACCAGATATATAAAATATGCAGAACATAAATAAAATGCTAGAAATGGTAGAATAACAGTAAAATATCTAGCATAATCTTCACAATACACATAAATGATATAACAATAGCAATAGAAATAACACTTTGATTCAGAAAGCAATGTTCACAGGCCTCTTCGAGGGGGCAACCTCCAATCGAGCAGCGCTCTGTTACAATAATCTCCAAGCTAGGGCTCTCATACCCTAGACCCTTAGTTATACTAAATATTTCTATTAAGAGAAGCATCTAGAGGAAGATCCTTCTAGAAGTGGAAGCTTCTATTAGGTCTTCTTACATCCGTCTTATTCTATTTTATTGAAAGGCCTTATTAATAATGACCTTTATTACATCCGAATACATTGATCTACCTATGTGCGGGTTAGGACCTTAACACAATCCATTTCCCTGGGGGTAATATGCTGTGGAATGGCCAAGAACGATGTTATACTTTTGACAGAAGATGATCATAGCCATAGATTTAAAGGCCTGGGCATTGTCAGTAACTATCTTTCGGGGACAACCAAATCTTGACAAAATATTGTCTTCTAAGAAATCGATTACCACCGAGTCTGTTTCCCTTTTGGTTGGAATGGCTTCCACCCACTTAGTAAAATAATTTGTAGATTGTAAGATCCACTTGTGTTGAGCACTGGAATGGGGATTAATCTCGCCTATGAAGTCTAGACCCCATTGTTGAAATGGGGCTTCAGCTTTGACTGGAACTAGAGGCAATGCGGGGAGCTTCTGTTTACCTGCGAATAGTTGACAAGGGTTGCAGGCACGCACTTTGGCATTGACGTCCGAAAAGAGTTTTGGCCAGTAGTACCCAGACCTCAAGATCTTGTAAGATGTAGCTCTCCATGCGTGATGCACCCCACAGACTCCCTCATGAAATTCATCTATAACCCACTGAGTTTCTGATTCAACTAAACAGATTAACAGGAAACCGAGTGGATCTTTCCAATATAGCTGACTTTCGGTGATACAATATTTAACTGCATGGATTTTTAAAGTTATGGATTTAGATGTTGATAACTCATTCAGACATTTTAGATTTAGCAGGTATGACACTATGTCTCTGTACCAGCCCGATGATAAGAACTTCTCTTCGATCTTGTTTGGACTTGTTTCCTCATTCAGCTCGTTTAGGTCCGTGTCTTCGTCGCCTTCCTGCAGACAATTTATATCTAGGGATCTGAAATTTGACTCAGCTAAGAGTTTGGCTAGGCCTTGCCCTTTTATCAATTTGGTCGGTTTGACTTCTAGATCAAATTCTTGGATTTTGGCGAGCCATCTCCCTCTTTTTCCATCGCTATCTGGCTACACCAATATATCTTTCACAGAACTGGTAGGCACGTACGCAATTATCTTTGAGTGTAGTACATACGTTCTGAATTCCTTTAATTCTTTTACCATGGCGTATGCCTGTTTTTCTATTATATTATGCTTCAGTTCTACGTCTCTAAGGCTTTTACTGAAAAAGGCAATCGGTTGTTCGAATTCTTCTTCGTTGTTTTGTAGGAGCACCGCGGCGATGGTGTGTTCGGAGGCAAACGAGAAGATGATAAAATCTTTTATATAGTCGGGGCTTGCTAACATAGGTTCCTTGCTTATGACTTTCTTAATATGCGCGAATGATGCTTTGGCCTCGGTTGTCCAATTTACTCCGCTGTCCTTCTTCAACATCCCTGTGATCAATTTTACAATCTCAGCGAAATTTGGGATGAACCTTCGTAAAAAAATTATTCTTCCTAAGAAAGATTGAATCTCTTTTACATTTCTGGGAATATTTATAGTATCTATTGCTTCAATCCTCTTAGGATCAATCCTGATTCCATCCCTAGACACAATATGACCCAAAAGATTACCTTCCTGCATGGCTAAATGTGATTTCTTTGGATTTAAAGATAGACCAAACCTACAACATTTTTCGAAAGTCTGTTTGAGGTGTATCAAGTGTTCTTCGTCGGTTTTAGAGAAAACCGTCAAATCGTTGAGGTAAATGACTATGAACTTATCCCTTTCTCCAATGAAAGCGATGTCCATAGTGCATTGGAATGTGGCCCCTGCATTCATCAAACCAAAAGGCATTTTGTCATACATGAAGGTACCCCATGGTGTGGTGAAAGCAGTTTTTTCCATGTCTTGTTCATTCATGGCGATTTGATTATAACCAGAGAACCCATCTATCATAGACATTCGGTTTTCTCCAACTAATTTTTCTAACACATGGTCCATTTTGGGCAGCGGATAATTGTCCTTGAGAGACGACTTATTTAAGTTTCGAAAATCCACACACAGTCTGATTTCCCCACTCCTTTTCCTGACCGGGACCAGGTTTGCTACCCAGTCTGAGTATCTCAGAGGTATGATTATTTTTGCGTCTAAAAGTTTCTTAACTTCTTTTTCAATCACGGGTAACAAAATGGGGTTAATCTGCCTAAGATTTTGCCTAAACGGTTTGACCCCAGGCTTCAAAGGTATCTTGTGATCAATTTTGGAAGTGTCATATGTTCTTAACTCATCATAAGACCAGGTGAAAAAATCTTGATACTGTCTGAGTAGGTATTTATACTTAACTTTCACTTCGAGAGGGAGGAACTTGGAGATTTTTACCACCCTGGATTCTTTTTCAGTTCCTATATCACAGTACTCCACTTATTCTAGTTGAGGTTGTAAAGTGGATTTTACAGGTATGTCGTTTTGATCAAAAAGTCTTTCTAAAGGAATCAATCCTTTCAGAATCTGGTTGTTTTTAAGGACCAACATACGATGATCCGCAATTTTTTTTCGGAAGGCTTCAGGATCTTCCCCTTCTTGCATGATCCATATCGGTTCATTTTGATTTTCTTGGTCTGCATGAGTTTCGGAGAATTCACCCACTACTACAAGAAATTTCTCAATTTGTTCGTTATCCTCAAAGACTTTCCAGTGTTGGATATTGTCTGGTATAGATGGTTTGTATTTGATTTTAATGTGATACTTAAATTTGAAAGTCGTGGGAGGAGAGAAGGTTGAATATGCTTTAGCCAATGCATCAGCATGTAAATTCTCTACGCGAGGGATAAAGTGGAAATTTACGGACGAGAAAAAGTTTTCCATGAGATCCCAGGCACAATTTCTGTATGATCTTAATCTGGGATGTTTGGCCAGGTACTGTCGATTTATTTGTTTGACTATTAACTCTGCATCTCCGTATACCTCTAAGTTATTTATCTTTTGCTTCTTGGCAGCCTCTAATCCTAAGACCAACGCTTCATACTCACATACGTTGTTAGTGTAATCTATGTCCCACTGCAGTTGGTAGGAAAAAGGAACCACGAACTTACCTTTGGGAGCCACTAAGAGCACTCTTGCACCTGCTCCTTCGGAAGATGAGGCACTGTCAAAATACATTTTCCAGACACCGGTGCTACACAGATCCTCTGTCATGTAACTTGACTCTTCTCCCTCTATATCGTTTTCCTCTGGACAACCATCTAAACCATCATCAAAAGACAAGATACAATTTCCCAGATCTTGGTCCGCGATGTAAATAGGGAAATTGTTTAGGTTTTAAGGGTCGCTCATTGTATATGATAATCTCGTTTCTCTGTACAACTGAGTAAACTGACCACCAAACACAAGAATTGTGGCGAACGTCATATCCAATTGAAGAGAACCCCCCAACTTGGCTCCCCATGACCTATACAAAAATAAGCCATACTTAGGGGGAATATCTGCAATAACCACATCCATCAGGATACTCTTAACCGGGACCTGTGCCAGGGTAACTACCAAATCCTTTATCATCCCCATACACTTAACCCTTCTTGCATCAAAAGAGTAAAGATCTCCATAAGGTCTGGTGATCTGGAGACCCAATTTGTCCATAATAATCTTAGGCATAACGTTATGGGAGGCTCCGGAGTCTAACATGCAATTATGTAGCAATTGATCATACACATTTAGAGTGATATAAAAGGGAGCAATGGTGTCTTTGGCCCCTTTAAAATGGGGACAAAAAGTGATATTAGGTTTTTCATCTTCCAGGTTTAAAACATCAGACTGACTTTCTAGCTCAGAGACACCCATCACTTTGGTAATCTGCTTCCGATAAACGAGGTTTTTTGCTAATTCTACCAAAGGGATTGGTATCTTAATTTTATTTATCTCATTTTCAAAACTGAAAGCTCTGCTCACCTTGTCTATTTCTTTAGTTGAGACTTCCAAATCCTTCCTTTCTGACTTATTCGTCTGGACCGCTTTATTACTCATGGTCCTGGTTGAAGACGTAATTTTATTTACTGTTTCGGTTCCTTGTGTTTGGGATTCAAATTTTTCCACTTCGGACTCTTGTGTGCTTACTACTTTAGTTTTGCTGTTGGGTAATAAGGTCTCTTCCAGAGTAGGCTCGTAAGTTTGACCTCTTTGGAGGATTTTCTTGGGTTAAGCAGTTGAGATGGGATTACTCTTAGATCTTAAGTTATACTTGGGTTGGATCTCAGCCATTATCATCTCAGTTTCTTGTTGAGATTCATAAAGGTCAGTGTGATCACCTTCTTCACCCTTATTCGACGGTTGTTGCGTGTTTAGAGATTTTTCATAGTCTTCTCGAGTCAGATATGGTTGTGTGCAGTCATCACCGAAGTTCGTGACATCATTATCCGAATCTCCGAAGTCTTGAAAATCGTTCGCTCCTATAAAATTTTCGTTCTTTAAGGGAGCTTGTATTTTTTGATCTTCATTTTTTATTTGTCTTTGCTGGTTCGGGGGGTTGGGGTTCCTCTTGAAATCCTTTTTGGTGAAAGAATCATCTTTGTCCTATTCAAGCTCCATTATGGATATTTTATTAGACAATTCTTTAATTACTTTGGCCATATCTTCCACCCTGTCATCTGTGTATCTATTAGACCTTGATGGACTAGCTTGTTCTCTAAAGCGTTTATTTTCTCGGTTTCCCATTTCTAATTTAGATTTAAGCTTACCTGAATCCATCATATTAGATTCTATTTCTATCGCATCGTCTTGCATTCGGTTTAGGGTGGCTCCCCTTATTTCTCGCAAAAGGAGTGCGAAATCTGGTTCGAAAGCTCCAACAAAAGTTACTTTGGCCGCGGGTTGGGACGGTTTAACCTCCGCTGGGATTTTATTGTATAGTTTGTTGAATCTTTGAATAAATTCCATGACTATTTTTGAATTCCTTTTTCTCAAAGACCCAAATTCGGTTAAATAATATAGATGGTCTTTTCTCTCGCCCCATTGTTTGAGGAAATCATCTTCCAAAGCATCATAAGACAAGATAGATGCTGCGGGTAGGCTCCGAAACCAAGTTCGGACTTGGCCTTCGAAGGTTTGGACAATAAATCTCGAATATACATCCTCATGTTTGATACCCAGGATATCAGCGAATTGATCGAATAAATTAATATGTTCGGCCGCGGTCAGATCCCCTTCCTCGGTGAACTTCGGTAATTTTTTTATGTAATTTTTGGGAAGGTCGTGTAGAGGGACGAACAATACTAAGGGAGCATATCTGGCTGCAACTTTCGAAAAAACTCTGAGAGGGGGGGCATGCCCTTGGCCTCCAACTCCTCCTAGAGGGGCTCCTCCCCCTCCTCCTCTGATAAACCCTCCACCTCCTCCTATAAACCCTCCACCTCCTCCTCCAGCAGCTGCCATCATTATTTGTGGAAAGTTGTAAAGGGGATTTCAGAAAATTAAAAGTGAATCTTTATTTTCTTCGCGAAGAGGGAAATCCGACGAGGAAAGATAAGAAATGCGAGGACTCGGTTCCTCGGATTTGCAAGAGATGAAATTAGGAGAATCGACGGGTGTGGAAACTGAATGTGTAACACACTCTTCAGAATTTGGTGAGGTCGGGAAATTTAACTGAAGGAAAGATGGTATGTCAACTGTCGATGAACTTTCAAGAGGGGCCTTTCCTTTGTGTACTAAGGGGATTGTCAGATGAATCTCACTCCTAACTTTGGAGCAGTTTGGCATTGAAACATTAGTATCAAAGAGAGGACTGAGTGAAGTTGAGGGTTTAGAAGAACACTTAGTCTTTAGTTGTGGGTTTTTAAGTTTGTAAACTGCAGCGGTTGGCTTAAGAGAGCCTCTTGCCTTTAGAATCTTCTCGGGATCGGTAACAGGCATAATCTGCTTACCATCCGAGTTCTATCTGGTATTCCTTCGACCGGATGCCAGTTTATTATTCGTGGAGTCGCCAAGTGAAAGATTAGAAAGCCTTAAAAAAAAGGTGTGTACTCTTTGTTCACTATCAAAGGGTAACACTTTCAATGAAAAACAAATGTCGTTTTCCTAGGGAAAAAGATTTCGTAACTTCGTTCCCCGGAAATGGCGCCAGAAAGATGTTGTTCCAGAGTTTGTACTTAAGGCTTAGAAGTACAATGTCTAGGCATCTGAAAGTGGGTAAAAGGTGGAGAAGATAGAAATGTCAACCTTCGGCAAAGGAAACTAGGGAAGATTTCTACGTTGGCATTGTCTAGCTTCCAACTGTTCCTGAATAGTTATATCTTGTTCAATGGCTGCCCATGAACATTCAAGTTCGACCCAGTTAGTAGCTGTTTTAAGAATAGTATCGAAAAGGTTTAAGGCAATGTGTATCTGGTTTGATAATCTGGGTTCGATATTGGGCTGTGTTGGTATAGGGACAGTCATGGAGGAACAGTAAGAGTAGGAAAAACTTCAGAGTGAGATTAAGTGATGTCTCAATTTGGTCGTATAAAAGAGAATTTACGGTTTCAGGAATAAAATAGGGATGAAAATCAAAGGCTCTTTCCCGTAACTAAGTTATATCTTAATAAAAGGTATGAGGTGGGAGAAAAACATTTAGCTGTCTACGATGTAAGGCTCCTATCAAGGGAGAATCTCATGTATAAACAGAAGAGGAAAAATGTAAGGAAATAACCGATGTAGCATAGAATATATGTAGAATTCTGAAAGTGTTGGCTGGTCTTACACCCACTGATAGCTGGTACAGAGGAAAAATAGTAAACAATTACATAAAACCAAAATTCATTCGCTATAGTAGTGGTCGTACTAAATTATAATGAAACATTCATCAGTTAGGAATATGAAATGAAACGAGATATGAGATACAAGAAAACAAACTCATAACCCAGTCGTGACGGAATTGAGAATCTTCAGATTTGCTTTGTATTAACTCTCAAAATGTAAAAAACTTTGTTACAATCGACACAAAAAGGTCCAGCCCTTTTCTTTTCTTTCTGTGGTATAGTTATACAGTTTTACAAATAAGACAGAATCTCAATCGTTACAAAATTTTGGTTATGACAAGGAGGAGAGAAATCACTCCATTTATTCTTCTCTGTCTTCACTTGGTGCCAAATGTTTGTCCTCGCGCGTGCTCAGTACAGGTGACACATCTTTCAACCAGCTGAGATATCGACCGCGACGGTTCTGCTTGACAGCTAACTTCAAAGAAGTAACACTCTCGAGCTAACTGTGGAAACCTGTCTTCCATCTGTTCGTCTATGATGTAGATGGTGCATAATTGCGTGCTTGGTCTAATCATGCATTTTTCTATTTGGACTATGTCCACCATAGTCACTTGGGAAATCTCGGCCGAGTCTCTTTCCTCTTTTTCCTTCAGATCAAGCGATATTTTTGCCATATCCATTTGCATCATCGCCTCGACATTATCTCTTCTCTCAATGCTTAGGAGATCATCGTCTATAGAACTAAAAGCCTCTTCTAAGGAATTTGTTATCTTTTTGGCTTGCTGCTTTCCTTCGACGATGTTGTGTTCCCATTCTTTTAATAGAATGTTTCCTCTAGTTTGTTCTGAAATGGTGAACCTGGGAGTACTTCCTGAACCCTTGTTGTTTGTGGCTATCACAGCCTCTTGGAAGGCGATCCGTGCTGCTCCTGCTTCCCTTTCTCTGGCAGATAAGTTCTCCAAAACTCAATTAACCAGCAAGCAATTGTCTTGAATCTCCCCTACCTTGTCGAGCAATTTTCGTTGAGCCGTAGAGACTCTGCCTCGAATCTCCATCGCCTGGGACTGAAATATCCCGATATGTATCGCTTTTCTTTCGACGATTTCCACCCTAGCCTGCAATTGTTGGATTAAATATCTTTTCTAGCTCGCTTTCATTTGACCATATTGGACTACCAACTGTGTTTTCTTGAGCTTAGTCTTAAGTAGCTCTATTTCATTTTTATCAGCCAACCTGGCCTGCTCTATTCCTACGCTCGCCTGGTCCTTGGCAGTTTCTGTTGCTGTGGCTAGTCTGGCTTCAAGGGTCTTGATGAGGCGATTTTTTCTTTTCAACTGGTTTCTTAGAAGCCCGACTGAAAACTGATTCGCCGAGGCATGAGCTCCTAATGTCCCCGCTATCTCAATCGTGAATTGTTCATTTTTCTTGTCCTTCCCATTGGTTATGACTTTGTATTTCTTGGTTGTCGACTCCCCTTCTTGGTAAAATTCTCTCTTTACCACTGCTTTTCTCTTCTTATCGAAGAAGAACTCATTCAGAGGGAGCTCTTCTACCCTTATAGGCCTCAACTCCTCATTGAAGATCCATCCTGCTTCAATATTTCCCTGAGTCGACTACAAGGGAGTAACCGATGTGATAGGTTCTCCGATCTGCTTTGCTGATTTTCCCAAAGTAGTAACCGGACTCTGCTTCTTTGGTGGGTCGGGAGTCTTTATCTCTGTTTTTGGGCTCTTGGTCTACTCTCCCTCGTCCTAGTGTTTTTCTTGATCGAGGTTCGCATCCTTAGAACCCTCGACATCCTTTTGTTTGATCTTCGTCGTAGCTGGACTCTCACCCCACAACACTGTGGGAAGACAACAACGTCGATGTTCTTGGAACTTCAGAACATCGACTCTCTCCTCGGGTGCCAAGGTTTGTATCTGAGCTAGGATCTCGGCATAGGACCTTGCGCCTCGGAAAATGTCATCCGAGGGTGAATTCTCGTGCTCAAATCTCTTGAGCCCACAACTAGCCAAATGATTGCTCACGACCCTTTGAGGGTCGTGCTTCTTGTATTCAATGGAGACCAAATTTAGGTCTTCCAGGGATGCTGCCTCGGCCTTGGCATGCCTGAAATCTAATAAAGAATATGAATTCAAATGTACAGGAAAAGGTGGCCATACCTTCTTTGAATATCCTTTAAGCTCCTTTCTTATACCACCGATTATTGTTTGCCTGGCAACCTCGCGACAAGGCAACTTGTCGGGAATGAATAATGGCAGTGCATGCGGGGGAACAAAAGCCTCAAAAAATCCGAGGTATGAAAATTCATCCTCCACATACCAGTCAGCTATGCTGCTTAGATTTGCCACTATGCTGTTCGAGATCCTGGGCGGTGGGTGACCAAAAATAGTGACATGCAGAGGCACCATCACCCAGTTGAAAATTTCGTACACAAAATTTGCAGCTTTGTTTTCCCATAATTTTGAATGATAGATGTGTATGGGCTCATCTTTTGCTGGAGTCCAACTCCAGCTCATTAAGGGAAATGGTGTCAAAAAAAAATGGCGTCCATAATGTATGCAGACATGAAGAATGAAGACACATTCCCATTCTCTTTCTGCGCCCGATACTCTATGACCCGATTGGTCAAGCTATCAGACAATATTTTTGCCCAGTCGAAGGAACTGCCTTCGGCGACCCAAAACATCAGAGGCACCCATGGAAGATAAAAATGTGAGGTGTCCTCTCTCCTATATAGATTGCATGTCATCATGGCAACGTACTTGTACTGTGGCTCTAAAGAAGCGATTGAATATATGCCGTGGCTATCAGCCCTGAACTTCGCGGTGTGCAAAACCCAATCTTTTATTAAACTGGACATAGTTTTATCATACTGTATGCATTCCTTCTGCTTGAATTCGTCCAAGAATTCGGTGCCATATGTATAGTTAGACGTTGTGGGCAGCTTATACATGGCTTGCAGATATTCTGGCCTGAAAGTCCCGATGGTGACTTTCTGATCATTTATGATGGTTCTGGTCGGTATGTCAACATGGTCCAATGCCCATCGGACCATATCATAATATGGCAATATTCGTGGCCTGGCTGCTACTCTGTGCTTTCCGGATTGGATGACTATTTTTTACTTGGTGGTTATATCATCTTTTTCGTTGTCATTGGAGTCATCGGAATAATCCACCAATTCTGCTTGCAGAGCATCTGAAACGAATGACCAATTCGGGACCGAGTCAATACTTCGAGGCAAAGTATCAACAACATTGTCCGAGCCTTGTCCCGAAACCTCAACATTTTCTTTGGATGCTTTTCATGGAGCCATGGCTGAAGCTTGTGTTTTAGCTCTTCTGCGATAGAAATACGTATACATATAGAAGTCAGTTTGCTCAGAGATAATGTGTTCTGCGTGATATGAAAATGCATTCGTTATAATGAACCACAACTCTTATATATATTCAAAAACTCGGTACCTTTCATAACAATTCTGTCAAATCATCTTCAGAAATAAATTTTTGCCATAAAAATCCGATCTTATTCGTCGATTTTCCCTATTTCCTAATTAATGCCATAAATTTTGGCGGTTTAAAACATCAGTTGGCATATGGAAGGAATAAGGTAACCTCATAAATCGTGCAAACATCGATACACGGGATATGCATTAATTTAGCTTAATTAATCTGGTTTTACCAACATTAATCAATGTTTCGGTACTCGCTATATCGGGGATTTTACTTTAACACTTTGAACCTCTAACACCCGAGACTGCGATGATCGATTTTGGTTAACAAAAACGAAGTCATGATTAGGGGCTCAATTAATTTCATAATTATTTTATTCGCCCTATCGTGACTTGGAGCTTTGAAAATAAGTTTCCGGGAGGTTTGCATGCCGAGCTGTGAAACCACGAGATCACGATAAACAAAAATGGAAGATAAACTTGGATTTAGTAATTAATCAATTTCGTTTATATCCTTATCATGATTTCACGAGTCGGGGTTTAGGTGGTGTAACTTTTGAAAAGGAAAACGTCGAGTGGAGAAATGTCGATAGGAACTTTACCATGGTTTAGCTTTTACCTTTAGCCTTGACACGGGTTACTAAAATAAGGACCTCGTGTTCTCGGCTATCGGGGCTACAACATTAAAATTTTGGATTTAGAGAACGTTGAGGTGCGAAACCCCGACGACGTTTAAACATGGGTTAGGGAAAACTTTACCCTTGTTACTATCCTGAGTAAAAAATTAAAACGATTTCATTGTTTTGTAGCTCGGGGTGTGTGACTTATATGACTTACAGTATCCGACCTACGAGATCCCAAGGTAGAACAACAAAGGAAAAGTTTTAATGAAAGGTAGGACTCATTCCGAGAGTATAATAATTATCGCTGCTCGCGTGATAAAACTTCTGAGATCTCAATATCTCAGAGGGAAAATACGAAAACCATCTTTAGATTTCGAGTATTAAGAATGAAATTTGTGACCGGCTAGAAAAAACAAAGGTGGATCCAACACTTGGAATATCCTCCTAGTATTTTACTAGGTGTTCACAGATAATTCAAGGGAAGGTTCTTCGCTAGTAACCTTCCAAAAGTTTTGATAAGAAGGGTTTGTTAAAGATGCAAAATTAGAGATGCATCATTACACTTACATTCATTTATAAACAAAACACAAGATAAAGTGAAACCACTTAATTAAGAAATATTTCATCCATAAAAACCCCAACAATAAACATCCATGATGTAATACCCCAACGTCGAGCCCCTGCTGAATTGTAATTATGTTTATAGGCTGGTGAGCCAAGTGTTTATAAGCTGGGAGACTTATGTGAATATTAGGCCGGAGAGCCTGGATCACTTAAGTCCAATTAACCTATTTTTGTATATGTAATTATGCATATCATTAATATAAATACATCGTTGCATGTAGACCAACAATGAAGAAAGAGTTATTAGGGACTAAGCTCCACTAGGTAGGGGATGGGAAGGGGCTAATAGCCTAGGAAAAAGTACTAAGCTAGAGGGCTTATCTCTAAGGGAATACTATTATATTATTATTTCCTAAAGACTGAGGTTTGGGAAATAACTGAAGTTATCCTAAGTTCCTGTGGGAGGGGGAACGAATGATAAGTGGAGCTCATGCAACTCATGAAGACATGTGTCCGATTTTGGACATGAAGTTTTATGTGGGAAATCAGTACATTGTGGGGGTTCACTCTGCCATTCTTTCCATGCTCCCCATTCACGCACGCACTCAGACATCGAGTATCCACACAACCAGTCACTTCCTTCATCGTTTACCTCTGCAAGCTCTGAAAACTACAAACCCTGTGAAGCTAACCTGTTTTAATCCTCTGAAGAACAACACGACTGTGTAGTGCCTGAGCCATATCGCATCCTAGCCATTTTGTTATTGCTGCACAAGTTTTTCTCTATATTGGTGTGGATTGCTATTATTACCAGAGCCCATACCTAATTTTTCTACTATTATTACCTTGAGTGGATTGGACAGGGAGCTGGACTGAAGAAGAAGGTTGTCTCTCTAGGTGAGAGAGGTTGTTGGGGAAGTGATTTTCCTAGAGGGAGCCTCGCGAAAGTTGTAGTTCTCTGAGACTTCATGTTCGACCTGTTGTTGAATCCCTTGAAGTGGAGTGGGGCAACCGAAGGAAAGTTGAGTAGAGAAGGGGCACACTCCCTGGGGTGGGACAAGCATGTGGGGAATGACAGACTATAAGTTATGGACGTGAGTAGATTCACGGGGACATAATCCTTCCTGGAGACCTTGTAACCTCATCCCAACCTAGGATTCCCTTTATGTTGGGTGGAGTTTAGTCCCATCTCGGGGGTGACCCACTGCTGAGAGTGATGAGAAGCGTGGTATAAGGCTGGGAGGTTCGTGGAAGGTCTGCACATAGTTGGTGGCCTTCATAAAAAGATAAGTACCATTTCTATGTTAGTTTTTATGTTGTGTATCATGTACATCTCTTGATATTTATAATATTTCCTCTGTAAGATGTTTGTAGAAGATTGTTGTGATTTCCACATTAATTTGTGTATTAGTAGAATGCATATTATCTGTTTAAGTTTATATGTATGATGTTCTGCAAAGAGCTCTGTGTGCCATATCCCAACAGGTCTATGCCTGGATATGGACAATTTTGACTATTAGAAATAGAGTGAGAATTTTTTTACTTTTTTATATTTCAAGTGACATTTCCTAGCAGGTGGTTGGGGGTGTTACAAAATGGTATCA
Organism: Picea abies; assembly: GCA_900067695.1. Classification (NCBI taxonomy): domain Eukaryota; kingdom Viridiplantae; phylum Streptophyta; class Pinopsida; order Pinales; family Pinaceae; genus Picea; species Picea abies. The sequence continues at coordinate 18,017 of CBVK0100919306.1, read as the reverse complement.
GAGCCCAGTTTTCGACACTGAGCATGAATTGGGGCGTATAAGTGGTTATTGAAGCAAAATATCAGAGGGAATTTTTGTCGAGATGGACACAATTCGAACTTTAGAGCGTCCCTGAGTACCAAGAAGGCACCACGAGAACACCTTGGATGTGTTCAAAAGCTCAGGAGGTATAACAGTTCAAGAAAGTTAGAAGAGAAAAGAGACAGTGGTAACCATGGGTTTGGAACTGTTATCGCACAGTTTGTAGATGGGAGAGAGGCTAAAGGATAGTAGGTCAAACTGGAAAAACATGAACCTTCCCCACCTAATGTCACCATAAAGGGGAGGTTCTTTCTATTCAGGGAGGTTAGGCCCAGGGGAGACGTCCCCGGTGACTTGTGGCTTTGAAGAGGCAAAGATTTAAGAGAAATAAGATAGTTCCCCCTTCATAGATCACCACCCAAAAATATAGTCCGGCCAAAGGACAATTTGAAGTAACCCCCAAAGAAAATGTACCTGCCTGAAACAAGACAACAACAAGAAAGATATATGCAAGGTATGTTCAATGGGGTTAGTAATTCATATGTAAGTGACTATCTGATATTCAATGTAAGCAATTTGACAGTAAATATTGACGAAATCAATGTTTGCAAAATGGCAATGATAAATATGTCACTTATCAATAGATACAAGAATGATATGCATCCAATGTAATCAATCAATACTTAGTCTAATAAATGCCCTCAACTACCATTTAATTGCTTATAAAGTGAAACGTTGCTGCATCAAGATGAAATAACCAAGGGTGACGTCAACATTCTAGGGTTAGTAGGTTAGGGTTTTAGTTTAAAAGAAGTTTGAGAGTGTTTGGGTTTGATTTCACTTCAATGCTGGAGGCTGGAGATCAATGCCTTAGGGTTAAAGGAGTCAATAAATGATGGACACAAGAGTTGAAGGGAAAGAGATTTCAAAGGACCGAAGGGAAAAGTTTCAAGGTGCTGCTAGAGTAGGGCCTTAAAAGTAGAACCCTAGGGGAGAGAGGTTCACTCCGTTGTTGCAAAATCAAGGCCTCGTGCTCTATCCTCCTTCCCAACAAACGGGTAGCCCAAAAACAAGAAAAATAGACCAAGACAAGAGGTTTTGCTGAGGGAGGTGTTGCTAGAGAAAGGCCTATCAACAAACCCTAGAACAATACGGCCTTGGTGTAATAAGCCTAGGCTAGGGACTTCTCACTTTTCTTGGCTCAAAAGGGTACGACTAGCATAAGGAAGAAAGAAAAAGGAGTGTAGCTATGGATAGGCTCTCTTTTTCCTCTTCAATGGCTTAAGGCTTCTTTATCAGGGGACATGAGACAACGACCTACTTGTGTGTTTGTACCCTAGGGTTTTGATTCAACAATATTTATAAATATATGCAAGAAATCAAACTACAACCATTCAATCAAGAATTTTGCAGAAAAATACTTACAAATCATGAAGAAATAACCATGCAAACCCTAGTTGTAACACCTTCCTTCAGGAGAAACACCATAAATGCCAAAAAAACTCTTCCTTCAACAAGTGCGCATCACTTAGTTCAGCCAAAAACCCCAATAGGACTCTAAAATCAGACCTCACTAATGAGTGAGTGATAATTCATGATCAAAATGAGAGTCAAAACCCTCAATATATAGTGTATCAATGACCTAATTTTACCTTTTAGGTCATAAAAAAGGTCGACAAGGCCATAATGTCAAAATCATACTGGTTTTTACATTAAATGCTAAGTAAAAATCCTTAATCAAATAAAAATGAGAGTAAAATCCCCTTCAAGGGAGGCGCTAGCCCTTTCTAGGGAAAATGAGACACCAAGGAGCAAAACGTTAGCCCCCCAGGGGCCTCTCCAACATGCCACACGTGCCACTGCTGACCAATCTGCCTCCAAAATAATCCATGAAGCTAGATGATGTCATGGTGAAGATGGAGATGTCCCAAGCCTTCCAAGGACGACGTCCACTAAAAAGGGGTCATTCCCCCCAAGTCTAGTCATGCCAGAGTGCCTCTGATGGAACGTCCTCTTCCTCTTCAGTGTGAAAACCCTGATCCATCTCCATCCTATCTCTACCCCCTGATGGGGTCTCAACATCCATCTGGTGGGCTCTTCATCCCCATGGAGGTTCAAACTAGTCATCTCCCCATGTGTACCGGTCCAAATGGTACCTATCCGTCAGGCATGGTCCTACACATCAAAAGCTATGCCCTCCATGGGCTCATCAGTCACCGGGATCATAGAAATGTTAATCGCATCTCATCATCAATATTATTAAACATATGCATAAAAACCCTAATACATTAGTCAATAGCTCAAAGACATTACAAAAACCTGCAATACAAGATTGGAGAAAAAGACAAGATGTCCTATTGGGCTAGTATCCACAAGAAAAGGAAAGTTTCCAGGAAGATTTCATCCAAGCCATGTAAGTGAGGTGATGTGGCTAGGGGATGTCCAGACATGTGAGTGCAGTGAGGGCCAAGGATGCATAATGTTATCTGTGGGTGCTTTTGTAGAAGGTGAGTTGTACCTGTCATGGGTGCATTTTTTCCAAGCCTGTTCTTGCCTTTATTCTTTTTCTTGCTTTATTCTTTTATTTGCTTTTTCTTCTTCGTTTTCCTTTTTTTATTCAAGGGCTAACCAGAGGACACTGCCTTGGCATGGTGACTAGAGCTGACAGTGTTACCCACAAGTACTTTCACAGAGATGAGAAGGTTGGCTCGTGATGAGACCCCCTTTCCCTTGGCCATGCAACCAAAGGTCATTGCCCTGGCGTGGTAACCAGATGGTGGCAATGTCATACTGCTAGGTACCCATGAACCTAATAGGCTAGCTCGTGATGAGACCCCCTATCCTTTGACTAGGTCTTGTTTGTTATTTTCCAGGTCCCTCTTGTTTCTTGCTGAGAGGCCTTTTATTTCCTTCTCAAGGATCCCTGGGCGAAGCATCTCGAGGTTTCATTTTTGGGCTTTTGTCTTTTACCAACTGCTTTTACCTTCTGGGCCTTTAGCCCCTTCCTCCCACGAGATAAGGTGCAATCCTACAAATAGGTCAACCCAATTCTCAGACAAGGGGAATGGGATAAATGAGTGGGAGATAAGATGAAACAATGGTGCTATGATGGGAGCGGATGATGGATTTTCAAAAATTCCCCCAGTGGCAAACCAAGACCTATGGGCACAGGCTTGCTAGGGAACCCTGTCAATTTCCCCAAGCATGGTCAAGTGGGATAATGTAAGATCCAAGTAGTTGTTAGAGATAAAAGGAATCATATGCATATATTTAAAGATTTCAATGATCAAAAGTGACACATACCATGATATCTGGACCAATTACCTCATGGATCAAGAACCTCTTCTGATACAAGACCAAGCCGATGGTGATGGATGCTGCTGTTGCCGACAAAAGAAAGCTGATGGAAGAAGAAAAGGATGGGTCCTCCAAGGCCATGCTTAGGTCAATCCTACTCTCGGTAGTCCATGTATAGGACCCGTGGGCCTCCAGACATGATCTCCTAGTTATCCCTAAAAATAGGGGATAACAGGAACCACAAAATTTAATTTTGGGCTGTTGGATTTGTTTAGGAAGAAACAAACCCCTCACAACCATTAGATCTAGAGAAGGTGCACAGAGGTTAAGAACCAATGATCCAGATTTATGCAGTAATGCAACAAAATACACAAATAACCATGAATACAAAGATGCAGTGAAAATAACACTTCATTTCATTAATATCAAAGAACTGAATTTTTTTTACAGACATAATAGAAATAAACTAGCTAGGGCACTGGTAGCTTATCTCTGAGAAGAGAAATGGCGGCTACAGGCCTTTGAAATCTGTGTTCCAATGAGGCTTGAAGGCCTATCTATTATTGAGAAACAATGGAAACCCTAAACATCCAAAAAACCTAACCCTAGGAGATGAAACACCAGAATATGGGCCCCGTCGGGGTAAATTGGTACATCAATTTCCCGAGGTTGTAACTTTGGCATACTATCTCTGTTTGACACATATGATACATCGTTAGAAATATCTATCCAAGGACTACAATTATTGGTAGGAAATATCATGAAGTTATTTGTCGATCGGTATATTCCCAAAAAATGTTGTTTAGGGCCTCAAAACGGCTCCGAAAGTTCAGAACCCAAAAAATTGCCAAAAATAGTAAATTGTGCTACAATTAAGGAAACTGAAAAATGAAAGAAACAATGGTGGGGGTCCAAGTGGAATATGTAGGTGGCCACCAATATCCACCTGGATCAACCGAAGTCATTCGGACTTCACCCCTCCAGCCATTTTAAAATTGCAGCAGTGGAAAACTGTTGAACCCCGGAGCTTCAAAGTCCCGAAGTTTGGAACCAATATGGACCATCCATTTCCAGGGACACGTGTTCGAAGATTTAGAAATGTTTGTAATTTAGAAATTTCAGGGGTTTTGTGGTGTTCAATAACAAAATCCTCTGAATCCCGAAGCCTCGAAGTCCCAGAGCTCCAAAGTTTTGGAGCGTCGGAGTGACGTGGACCTATTCAGAAGTTCAACATTCGAGAGTTATAAGGTGTGCTAGAATGGAATCTCTTGAAGGCATAAGTGTCGAAGTCTCGAAACACTAGATATGATGTGGCATGATGATGTCACCTAGGGTGAAGTGGACCTACCCTAATCATGCCACATGTCACCTTGCTGTGTACTTTTAATAGGTTCTTTGTACCAATTGTGACCTAACATGTATCGCTCATCAGTGGGGCCATGTGTTGACAACATATTGATGAAAATAGAACTAAGGAAGGTTTGGAAATTGCAGAAGTTCAACATTAAGAGGAAATGAAGGAAGGAGTTATGAAATTTTCTGAATCTTGAAATGCCGAAGTATCGGAGTGCTCGAATGACGTGGCTTGTTGACATCATCAAAAGTGACGTGTACCTATTTAGGAGTTCGACGTTCAAAATTTTTGAGGGACGTTACCGAGAAAAATCATGAAGCCCGAAGGTCCGAATTAATGGAGCCTCGAAGGTATGAAGGTGTACTACACAATGATTTTGCTAGTTTGACGGTCCAGGGGTTTCATGATGTGCAGAAGGAGAAAACTGCCGAAGCTCGAATTTCTTAAGTCACATAATTTTGAAGTGACTTGGCATGTCGACATCACCTAGGGTGATGTGGACCACTGTAAGCATGCCATGTGTCAATTTGTTTCATGCCTTTGGTATGTCTGTTGTACCAATGAGAACCAGACATGTGCCAACCATTAATTGGACCACATGTCACCTATTAGTTTGGCCACGTGTCCACTCCCTTGTTTCGACACGTAGCACCCCTCTAGTGTGTGAGTATTGATAAGACTCCAGAAGTTTGGAGATTCATCATTCAGAGGAAATGGATTGTGAAGAAGGCAGATCTTCTGAATCCCAAAGCTCTGAAGAGGCAGTTGTTTGGAAGTTCGCCACTTTGAAGTTTGGAGAAAATGAGGTGAGGTGAAAGGAAAACCTCCAAAGCCCAAAGTTCCAGAGCCTTGGAGGCCCAAAGCACAAGATAAGAACCTTACAACCAACACTCACTCACATCTCGTGGTCACATGCTTTCGGGGGTCGAAGAAAAAGGGCTAGTGCCCGAAAAAATGTTTTTGAAGACAAAGAATGGATTAGAGAAGGAGCCCATGGGGTTTCTGATTTGTACAGACCTACACCTAATGAATTAAAGGAATCTAAACTTGAAGAGAGGATCCAACATGGATCCAAGATCCAATTGGGCTCTAATATGGAAGAATCCATGTATAGGGATTGCATCACTGAAAAGACAAATTGTTCAAGTATCCATAACTTCCTTCTCAAAACTAAGAATTGAGCATGGAAGTAGGCATTGGAAAGGTATTGAACAATAGAAGATAATTTTTCACCTAGAAATTGGATATGAAAATTCAATTTCTCAAGAAATCAACAGAAAATAAGTCTGATATATTAATGGATCAAAATGGTTTGTGTTTTCATGAAATTATTGAGAACAGTTACCCTGACAAAGTTCTATTGGCTGCACATTTTTGAAGAATTAACAACTGTCAAAATGGAACAGAGTTATCACAAAGTGAAAAGAGATGGATAATGCACAAGAGGCTTACAGTCAGGAAGATGAGATTAGAGGAATGGATTTCCATTTGGGTATGGAAGGAACAAACTCCAATGGGAATGGAGAAGGAAAAGATGTCGACATGAATATGGTGGAGACCATTAGAAATTTGCAGAAAGATGTCCAAAGTCACAAGGATGATGATGAAAGTCTTATGAAAGCCAAGGATCAACATGAATACTTTAATATGAATTTAATGCAGAGCCTAGACAAAATTGAAAAGAAGTTGGATAAGGAGAGTGGTTGAAGCAAATCGGGAAGTCACAGGATCCCTGAGGGAAAAGGAAGATCAAGGAGTGATAGCATAGATCACCATCACTCTCAAAGAAAATACAAAAGGAGAGAACATAACAGCTCAAGTCCATCCCCTATAAAGAAGAATAAGAGGCCTGGGGTGGATGAATTGAGAGGAGAAATGAATAAGATCAAGCCTCTTACCTTTGATGGAGAACACAAGAAGGATGATGATGTTGAGACTTAGATGCTAGAAATGATAAAATATTTCCAACTGCATAATTATTATTCTCATGCAGAATGAAGAATTGCTATTTATCAGCTGAAAGGAAAGGAATCCATGTGGTGGAATCAAATTGTGCAAGTGGAACACATCAAAAAGAAGAATGTTACATGGAAGGAATTCAAGAAGCATTTTGAGAAGAAATACTTAACCAAGAGATATTATGACAAAAATATGAAAGAGTTCTTTGAAATCAAACTGAGGAGCATGACCATTGATGAGTATGAAAGAAAATTTGGGAACTCTTGAAGTATGTCTCCTTCATCAAGAATGAGACATTTAAGATCCAGAGATATTCGAGTGGTCTACCATCTTTCATCAGTGATAAAATTTAGTATGATGAACCTAAAACTTTGGAGGAAACCATAAGAAGAGACAAGTGCTTATACGATCAATATAAAGGAAAGCCTACTTTCCAAAGAGCTTGGGAAGACACAAAGAAATTCAAGATGGAGCAGAGGAAGAAGGGGAACACACCACCCTTCTTCAGAAACAATTCTTAGGGACAACAAACCCCTAGAGAGCCCAAAATGACTGAGACAGGTGGGAAAAGGCCAGGGAAGATACCCATTCAATTTTGGGGTTGTAAAGGAGAGAATTTGTATAGGGACTTTCCTCACAAGAGTGACAAAGTAAGATATTTACACAATGTATAACAAGTCGGAACAATGGAGGACATGGGAAAAAGTGTTCTAAGGATCTATGTAGCCTTGGACAACAAGAAAATTGAATTTCAATCAGACATGATTGAAGTGGAAGGTATGATCAATAACCATGTCCTTACAATTTTAATAGATTCAGGAGCTAGTCATAGATATATAGATCCTAAGGTAGTGGAAATATTGAAATTTCCAAGAAGAAAGCATGGGAAATATTGGCTAGTGCAGCTAGATATATGAGCCAAGAGAAAAGTTGTTGAGATGATTAAATAATGTCTAATGGACATGAATGGGCTAAGTACCAAGGAAGATTTGAAAATCCTGCCCTTGGGTTCATATGAATTTCTAATTGGCATGGATTGGTTGGAACAACACCATGTTGTCTTAGACTGTCATAAAAAGGAATTTACTTTCCTGAATGAGGAAGGGAACCCAAGAACAGTCGAAGGAATTCCCAAGGTAGTTACTGTCTGAGAGATATCAACAATGCAGTTGAAGAAGTGCTACAGGAAGGGCTGCCAAATATTTGCAGCTCATGTGGAGGAAGCACCTAAGGATAAGGTGCCAAATCTTGACGATTATGCAGTCCTAAAGGAATTTGAAGATGTGTTTAAAGAAATATCGGCATTACCTCCTAAAATAGATGTTGATTTCTCTATAAATCTGATGCCTGGAACAACTCCAGTGTCCAAGACTCCCTACGGGATGAGTACTCCAGAGCTGAATGAACTGCAAATGAAACTTGAAGAACTTTTGAAGAAGGGGTATATACACCCAAGTGTGTCACCTTGGGGTGCCCTAGTTTTATTTGTAAAGAATAAGGATGGGACATTCATACTGTGTATTGACTTCAGCCAATTGAACAAAGTAACTATAAAGAACAAGTATCATTTTCCAAGGATTGATGATCTCTTTAATCAGTTGAAGGATGCAAGGATATTTTCAAAGATTGACCTTAGATCTAGTTATCATCAGGTAAGAATCAAATATGAAGACATCAACAAGACTTCCTTCAGGACAAGGTATGATCATTACGAGTTCACAGTGGTGCCATTTGGGTTATCAAATGCACCACTTGTTTTCATGTGCTTAATGAATGGTGTTTTCCGAGAATACTTAGACAATTTTGTCATTGTATTTTTGGAGGACATCCTTGTATATTCCAAGTCATAAGAAGAGCATGAGCATCACTTGAGGCTGGTGTTACAAGTGCTAAGAGAGCACTAGTTGTATGCCAAATTGAGCAAGTGCTCATTTTATCAGAACCAAATTCACTATTTGGGGCATATCATATCTGAAGGGATAACAATGGACCCTGAAAATATTGAAGCTATCAAAGGGTGGACAACACCTAAGAATGTGACATAAGTCAGATACTTCATGGGTCTAGATGGCTACTACAAAAGATTCATTGCAGGTTTTTTGAGGATTTCTCACTCGATCACTTCCTTGCAAAGGAATGGGGTGAAGTTTCAATGGTCATCAGAGTGTGAAAAGAGCTTCCAAAAATTGAAGCAATTTTTAACCATTGCTCCAGTTCTGAGAATTGCATATCCTAATGAGGATTTCATGGTTTGCACAGATGCATGCAAAGAAGGACTTGGTGGAGTCCTCAATCAGAATGGTTTTTTGGTATATTTTGAATCCATAAAATTGAAAAAGCATGAAAGGATCTATGCCACTCATGATTTGGAGTTGGCAGCCATAGTGCATGCCTTAAATAAATGGAGGCAATATCTCATGGGAAAAATATTTGAGTTGAGGACAGACCATAATGGTCTGAAATATTTGTTTAATCAACCAACTTTAAATGCTGGACAAAGTAGATGGTTAGAGTTTCTCTGTGAGTATGACTTTGATATCAAGCACATCAAAGGAAAAGAGAACAAAGTGGCCGATGCACTCAGTAGGAGAGTGCATGAACTGCATGCTACAACCATTAGCATTTATCAAACTGATCTTAAAGGCATAATTTCCAAGGCTGCAAAAGCAAAATTTCAATACATGGAGTTAGTAACAAAATTATAGCAAGGTAAAATGTAGCAGAAGGTTGAATATTATAAATTGGGAAATGGTGAAATTCTCTTGTACATGAACAAAATTTATGTACCCAATTCTCATGAATTGAGGAGTATGATATTGAAACATATGCATAATTTACCTTATGTTGGACACCCATGACATGAGAAAACCATTGCAGCTGTCAAGAGCCATTACTATTGGCCAGGCATGAAGAAATAAATTGCTGAGTACATTGCTAAATGTCTGGAGTGTCAAAAGGTCAAGGATGAGCAAAGACACCCAACTGGGTTGATGCAACCATTTCCCATTCCTGAGTGGAAGTGGGAAGTGGTTTCAATGGATTTCATCACCAAATTTTCCAGAACAAGCAAGCAACATGACTCTATCATTGTGGTGGTGGAAAAGCTTACTAAAGCTTCCCATTTCATTCCAATGAATATTACTCACAAGGAAACCAATGTTGCTGATATTTATATTAGGAAAGTAGCATGCTTGCATGGCATACCCAAGACAATTTTTTTTGACAGAGACCCAAAGTTCACCTCAAAGTTTTGGAAAGGATTGTTCAAAGGGTTCAGAACAAATCTGAACTTCAACACAACTTATCATCCCGAGTCTGATGGGAAAATAGAAAGGGTGAATTAAGTGATAGAGGATATGCTAAGGATGTACGTGATGGAAAAACCATCTAAATGGGAAGAATATATACACTTGGTAGAAATTTCTTACAATAATGGGCACCAATCATCTTTGAAGATGATCCCATTTGAGGCACTTTATCGTAGAAAGTACAACACACCAATAAGATGGGACAACCCAGCTAATAGAGTAGTGATTGGGCTAGAGTTTCTCAGGGAAATGGAAGAGAAGATGTCAAAGATAAAGCATAATTTAAAGGTTGCTCAAGACAGGAAGAAAAGCTATGTTGATAAGGGCAACATTTACAGAGAATTCTGTATTGGTGATCATGTGTTTCTGAAAGTGAAGGCCAATAGAAGTTCTCTAAAGTTTGGAAACTATTCCAAATTAGCAGCTCGTTACTGTGGGCCATTTGAAATCCTAGAAAGGATTGGGCCTATAGCTTATATTCTTGCATTACCTGCATCTATGACAATTCATAATGTATTCCATGTATCATTTCTTAATAAATATATACCTGATGATAATCATGCTATTGATTGGAATGTGATTCAGGTGGAGCAAGAAGGCGCTTTTCAAGTGCATCTGGTACACATTCTGGACCAGAAAATCAAGAAGCTCCGGAATCGATCCATCAAGATAGTAAAGATCCAATGGACCTGGTACAGTCTCGAGGATGCTACTTGGGAGCATGAAGATGCCATGTGGGCAGAATACCCACATCGTTTTGAAGATTTTTGAAAATCTTGTTGTAATATGTAAATATGATGCATCGAGGACAATGCATAAATAAGGGGAGGGGATTGTAATACCCCAAGGCCGAGCCCCTGCTGAATTGTAATTGTGTTTATAGCCTGGTGAGACAAGTGTTTATAAGTTGGGAGGCTTATGTGAATATTAGGCTGGAGAGCCTGGATCACTAAAGGCCAATGATCCTATTTTTGCATATGTAATTATGCATATCATTAATATAAATACATCCTTGCGTGTAGACTGAACACGAAGAAAGAGTTATGGGAGACTAAGCTCCACTAGGTAGGGGAAGGGAAGGGGATAAGAGGCTAGGAAAAAGGGCTAAGCTAGAGGGATTATCTCTAAGGAAATAATATTATATTATTATTTCCTAAAGACTAAGGTTTTGGAAATAAATGAAGTTATCCTATGTTCCTGTGGGAGGGGGAACAAATGATAGGTGGAGCTCATGAAACTCATGAAGATAGGTGTTTGATTTGGGACATGTAGTTTTATGTGGGAAATAATTGCGTTGTGGGGGTTCACTCTGTTTTTCTTTCCATGCTCCCCATTCACGCACACACTCAGAAACTGAGCATCCACGCAACCAGACACTTCCTCCTTCGTTTACCTCTGCAAGCTCTGAAAAATGCAAACCCCATGAATCTAGCCCATTTTAATCCTGTGAAGAACAAAACAACTGCGTTGTGCTTGAGCCATATCACACCCTAGCCATTTTGTTGTTGCTGCCCTTGTTTTTCTCTAGACTGGTGTGGCTTGTTTTTATTACCAGAGCCCATACTCGATTTTGCTATTATTATTACCCTGACTGGATTGGCCTGGGAGATGGACTGAAGAAGCAGGTTGTCAGGCCTGTGAGAAACTATCTCCAGGTGAGAGAGGTTGCTGGGGAAGTGATTTTCCTAGAGGGATCCTCATGACATTTGTAGTTCTTTGAGACTTCCTGTCCAACCTGTTGTTGAAGCCCTAGAAGGGGAGTGGGACAGTCGAAGGAATTTAGAGAAAAGAATGGGCACATTCCCTGGGGTGGGACAAACATGTGGGGAATGAGGGACTATAAGTTTTCGATGTGAGTAGACTCCGGGGGATAAAATCCTTCCTGGAGACCTTGTAACCTCATCCTAGCCTGGGATTACCTTTACTCTGGGTGGAGTTTAATCCCAGCTCGGGGGTGACCCATTGCTGAGAGTGATGAGAAACGTTGTCTAAGGTTGAGAGGTTCATGGAAGGCCTGCGCGCAGTTGGCAACCTTCATAAAAAGATAAATACCATTTCTCTGTTAATTTTTATGTTGTGTATCCTGTACATGTCTTTATATTTATAATATTGCCTGTGTAAGTTGTTCGTAGAAGATTTTTGTGATTTCCGCATTAATTTGTGTATTAGTAGAATGCATATTATCTGTTTCAGTTTATATGTATGATTCTCCGCAAAGAGCTCTGTGTTCCATAGCCCAGCAGGTCTATGCCTGGGTATGGTCAATTTTGACTATCAGAAACATAGTGAGAATTTTTTATTTTATTTTTTATAATTTCAAGTGACATTTCCCAACAGGTGGTTGGGAGTGTTACACAAGAAGAAGTAAAACCATCCACAAGACATCATCTCCAAAAGGTTTCTCTAACTAGCCATCCATAGCGATTTTCATAAGAGAGAAGAAGTAGTAGACAAGTAATGATAATTCTCCACAAGTAGCAACAATTTACAAGTGAGAAGCACCTCTCTTATTTATATGAGAGATCAAGCACCCTTTTCATCCATTAAAATCCCTAAAAACATAAAATAATGCATTTATTTCTCAAAAAACCTAGAGATAAGGCAACACAACATAAAATATCCATGATACAAAAGTAAATAGGTCACTAAGACCCCCAACCTTCAAGATGAAGTAAAGATTCTCTAATCCCAAATCATCCATCATAAATGCATACTAGAGGCTACATGTGTGGCATGAATGACCTCATAAAGTGGACGAATCACTCCAAAGTGATGTGTAGGGAGTGAAAAAAGTGAAACATTCCCTCCAAGAGGTGTAATGTTTCATATCCAAGTGACATATCGTTCCCAAGATATGTGATGTCTCATCAAAAGGTGCCACATCATCATCAAAAGGTGCAACATCCCATCAAGAGGTGTCAAATCATCATGTAAAGGTGCAATGTCCCATCATCAAAGGGACAACACATACCCCATGGGTAATAGGGTATCTCAACAAAGGAGCCATGCCATCAAAAGGCTCAATTTCCTCCCAAATAAGTAGGATGACATCTCTCAAGTAGTGGGATGGCCTCTATCAAGTGTGCTAGTAGTCCCTCAACATCCTTCAAAGGACCAATGAATCAATCAAATGGGTAGCCATGTGAAATCCATTATCCAAGGAGGGGATCATGTAGTCCAATGTATCCATCAAACCTGAAGGCATGTACACAAGTCAAGTACAACATATTAAAGTGAGCCATGTCAATGTAAAATCCACTAGATAGATCACATTAACTATCCTCTTCAATATTCACACTATCTCATAAAGTTATACAATTTTCCAAGTTTAGGTATTGGAGGATCATTATCAACCCTATTTACATGTGCTAATGCCCAGGATAAGGAGTATTTCCCAAGGCACCCATCAAGGAGTATGTGTATAATGACATATGGTATGGTTTGGGGTTTAATTCATTGGTGGTGGCATAGTAATGAAAGGTTATGTATGATAGTCATCCTCATGAGTGCCTTTGTATGAGGGAGCTCTAAGGCAATGAGTTACCCTTTCCTCATCACCGTGTCTTTCCAAACCCCTATTTTTCTTTTTCTTTATCCATTCAAATTTTTTTGTCTTTTAATTTTCATTTGCTAAGTCCTTTTGTTAGGTATGCATTTGTTGCATAGGACTTGGGGTGATGGCCTCTTAACGAAGTGGTAGAGCTCATGTTTCTCATTTCTCATTTTGAGTTACAACATTTTCTCTTTCAATATGATTTTTTTTTTTTTTTTACGTTTATTAAGCTACATCAACCTCAAGCCTTCTATCTCCTTCTCATGAGATTATGAGGCATGAACCTTTATGGGTGACATATGAAAACCAACCTAAAAGAAAGGAAAACAAATATGGGAGGGATTGAATATGTTACATATAGATTAGGATATGGACACGTTACCCCTACCAAGGCCCCTAATGGTACAAGTTTTCCCAAGAGTGACAAAACTTGACTAGGAGATAATGACGACCACCAAGGTGAAACAAGGAAAAAGGGATAAATTCAAAGCAACACGATCCATAATCCAATTCAACTTGTGATCATTATTTTCATGCCTTAAAAATTGAACATTATCACTTGATATGAAGTGTCAAAACATGGTACCTCACGTTTTTCATTCACCATATCATATGATGTGAGTGAGTTGAGCATAAAATGGAAGGCATTTGGGGAAACTATCTGTGGAGAATCCAGAATGCCATGACCATAGTTTTTGTCTGTAATGTGGATCATAGAGAAACAATGTCCTCTAGTTACCCATAGTTGCGAGGGAGTAACTGTTGTTGGGAAATAATACCCTACGGACTAGCAAGCTAGGGTTAGACTTGAATGCAGATCATGACCTTAAAGAAATCACTTTTAACCTACCACCCCAAAACCTAAAACCCTTTTTCACATACAAGCATGGAAAAGACCTACTAACCTTTTTACTGATGTTTGGTGTAGATCCTCTGTTGCGCTTTGTCTGCTTTCTTGCACTGCTCCTTCCAAAGACAATCCTGCAATCAAGACAAAACACTATGCATGCATGCTATTTTTCTACTAGAGGGTTAGAGATTAAGAATAAATTGAATAAAACATATAAAACTCATGCATTGGTACGGGAAAAGTATTATTTATTATTTTCAAGATGAATCAACTTACAATCAACATTGAGACCGGCCACCGTTCCTTGATCCTGATCCTGGGCTCCTCCTCTTCTTTGTCCTCCAACTGCTTTTCTTTAATTCTCCTTAAGCTTGAGGAAAGGCTAAAGGGTTGGGACAAATGGATTCAGCAATTGGGAAGAGTTTCTTTGCTATGATTTTCCTCCTTCCAAATAATACCCCTACCTCTTCTTTTATAGGCTAGAAGGAGCTAGGGTTTTGGACGAACTCTCGGCCATGCATGGCTGGGAGTTTCAGTTAACTAACCCATAGCTTTTTGTCCCATCGGAAACTTTCCTGTTTTTGTGCTTTGTTAGGTAAACGCGGGATGTAGTAGGCCTGCCAGCGTTCCAACGTGTGTAGTAGTAGGCCTGCCAGTGTTCCAACGCGTGTAGTGGTGAGTTAGGGCACATGTCACTTGATTTAAGAAGATTTTCAAGAGTTTATTCAGCATGGCTTTGGCAAGGAAGAGATATGAGTTGGCCTAATGCCAGGTAAGCATGTGTGGTGCAATTTAGGGTTATAACAGATGCCCCCTAATGTGTGAGGTCAGAAGAGCATCTGATGGCCGAAATACATTACAAATTCTTTACCAATTTGTACTGATATGCTGAATGAGTGAGCCCAGGAATCAGGAATCAGGAGGTGCCGTCTGCAAAAAATATCAAATGTCTCATCGAGGCGGGCATACCCATGCTCAGGATAAAAGAGAACCATGGCTACCAATCAAATACACTGTAGATCCATGTCAAACAACTATGAAGGGTAGCCGCGAATAATACACAACGGAGCTACATCTCGAAATCAGAAAGATATACATATAAAGTATCCATCTCCCAGAAGCTGATTCGGCCTGATGGTTGTACTTCAGAGCTCGAGCAACAACTTCAAAATCTTCTAAAACTCGGGTAGGAGTGTAATATGAATGTATGACTACACTACCCAGAGGTCTTCGACGGCTCGTCGGTTATGGACTTGATAATATTGATGATCAGACTGAAGGCTTCAGCGATTTCGAACAAAGACTTGATTGGATGTTCAGGATGGCCAGGTATGTGAACAAGAGACATATTGCAGAGGGGCCGAATCAAGTTTAGCGACAAAATTCCCTTGGATAATAGCACGACAAGTGATAAGACTCAGGCAACATATTTGTTAATCATAAGTCTACGAAGCAGGAGGCAACACAAACTCTCCATATGTTTGGAAGAGTAACCAAACGGTGGAGGACACAACTCTATATAACGAGCAAAGCTTCCTAAGGTCGTACTACATCCCATAGTCTGATGAATCAAATGGACATATGTGCTTTATCCAAGGGCGACTCATGATGCTGCCAATAAAGAAAATACTTTTCCCATCCGCTTTTTGGGGTGTATTTGATTTTTTTGTTCTTTTTGATAGTTTTTTAAAAAGAATAAAGGAATATTACGTTACAATGGAGGAACAAGTACAACAAACATACAAGCTCAAGGCACAAGGACAAGATTGATGTTCTAGGGAAATGATACTCAGGGAAAATCCTCCAGTGGTCAAAGGTGTTAAGACGCAGAAGCAAACTGTTACAAGGCTGATGGGTAAGGTATGCAAATGTGGTTGATAGAACACACAATGGTAACGTCCTTCGATGTAAGTTTAACGAGCCCAGAGAAGGGAAGCTTGGTGGTTTTTCATATTTAGAGAGTCTGAAAAAGCATAAAAGGAAACTCCATTGGGGTACCTTTTTTGTCAATAGTCTAGTCAGTTTGAAAAAGGGATAAAATAGCACCGAGTAGACGTCAATTCAAAACCATTTTAACGAGTGTGAAAAGGACAAGATCACTCGACTATTTTTTCACTTTTAAGGAGTCTGAAAAAAGCTTAACTATGGACTCCATCAGGAATGTTCTTCTGGACCATTTTAACGAGTGTGAAAGAATAAGGTCACTCGACGATCTTTTCAATTTTAGGGAGTCTGAAAAGAGCTTAACTATGGACTCCGTGGGGGTTTCTTTTTCATAAATTTAGTCCCTTGGGCCCGAAAAAGGAATAAAATTATACCTAAGGATACTCTTCTAAAGAATGGGAATTCAATAGAGTGTTCCTTTGTTTGTACAGTTGACCGTCCAGACCGAAAAAGGGGTAAACTACCGCCGGACAGACGTGACTTCAAATTTCAGTTTAGTGAGCGTGAAAGGTCACAAGATCGCTCGGTAATCTTTTCATTTTTAGAGGGTCTGAAAAGGGCTTAAAAGGAGACCCGTTTAAGGAACGTTCTTCTGGACCAATTTAACGAGTGTGAAGAAACAAGGTCACTCGACAATCTTTTCATCTTTAAGGAGTCTGAAAAGGGCTTAAAGAAGACTCCAATAATGGTTACTTTTCTCAGTTAATCCGGACGAGATCGAAAAGCATAAATGCAGTCTCACCAGATGTTGCTTTCAGATTTCAAAGCGATCTTGAAAAACAACAAAGTTAGCTCATGATATATTCTTTGTGGGTCGATGCCTGGCATCTTCTCAGGGGAGTTGTATGCTTCGACGAAAACATTTTCTATAACGCTAGGGGTTCTGGAGATATTGATAGGTATCGTTTCAGAAATGGTTGCCATATTACCCTTAGCATAGATCTTGTGTGTAGCTAAGGGATTAGTATGACAAGACCTATCTCCAGTCATAGTCATGGTAAATTCTCCTGCTTTGATTCGGCTTAACTTTGGGAGGAAATATGATCTATGATGAAGATCTTCCCAAGGTTTGTCCGGACTATTCATTGCTTCGATTACTGCTTCGTCGGAAGGCAAGACTAAGTCTAACGAATCGGTGGTAGCAAGAGAACCCTGAGCCCAACTAGGCTTTGGAAGTGGATCCAACTCTTGTGTGGGAGTCGGATCAGGGTTAGCTAAAGCTTGCTGGACTAAAGAGTATGCTACTTCAGCAGCCGACAAGGGCATGGACATGCCGGAGTGCCCTGTCTCATCCATCGTAGCTGATGGGGAAGGAAGAATCCATGGATCCTCAAAGTAAGTCGTGCGGAACGACGAAACATGAAAAATCTCAGCCTTGTGGTGATTCGATATAAACTTGACATCGTTATGAGGAGGTGGGTAATCGAAAGTACCCATCAAAGATGGGCACAAACCAACTCCTATGTTAACGACACCAGCTTGAGGATTATCAATCATGGGAACCGTGGATGCCCCCAAAGCTGGGTCAGGTCTAGAGAAGGACAATTGATCGATGGTCACTATCCGGCCTTCGTGCGGAAAAAATAAGACTCGAAAAACTATAGCAACCACAGCTTGCATAGCATAAGTCCAACTACGACCTAACAAGAGATTGTAGTCAAGGGGGGCATCGACTACCTCTACTTCGACGCACATAGTCTTCCCTCCTAATTGCACAGGGAAAGAAGGAAT
>CBVK0100919304.1:0-16041 GCA_900067695.1 Picea abies | reverse complement strand
CTAGGGTCTTCAACTGCTTGGTTACAAACCAAGACTTCCATGCCCCAGGCATGGTTACCCTGGGTACAAACCAGGGGCCTTGGTTACAAACCAGGGGCCCTAGACATATCTAGGGTCTTTAACTGCTTGGTTACAAACCAAGACTTCCATGCCCCAGGCATGGTTACCCTGGTTACAAACTAGGGGCCCTAGACATATCTAGGGTCTTTATCAATTTGGTTCCAGACCACATACCCCAGGAGTGCACTGGGGGCCCTAGATCTTGTCTAGGGTCTTAGCCATCCTCAGGAGAATGGCTCTCGCTGCTGCATGTAAATTTAACACTTCCTCTCTTCAACTCGGCTAGTCTAACTCTTGTCTAGATCGAGTTCTCTTCTATATAGAGTGTATCGCCTTACTCCCTCTTTAAGTCTCTTGGAGATCCATGTGAGTGCTAGCAAATCGATCCCAACCATTAGATCTTGATCTAGATCAATCGCTGTGACTTATTCTTTCATTGGGATAACTTAACCTAACTTTTGTGTTTTCATTACATAGAGAACTTGTCCTCACTAAAAATATTCTAACACTCCCTTTTAGTGAGGAAAGTGTTCTCTATAACCCCCAACTTCTCCCGGAGGTACTCAAATTTTCCTTTAGGCAATCCTTTAGTAAGGATATCTGCAACTTGCTCATTTGTAGAGATGTACTGAAGCTTTACTGCTCCTTTCTGTACTTTGTCCCTGATCTCAATGTGCTTGGATCTATCATGAAATACTGGATTCTCTGAGAGTTTAATACAACTCTGATTATCACAGTATATTACAGTAGGATCCAACTTTGCATCAAATAGGTCTACAAAAATCTTTCGAAGCCACAAGGCTTCACAACTTGCTTGGCTAGCTGCCAAGTACTCGGCTTCTGCTAAACTGAGAGCTACTGATTTTTGCTTTCTGTTGTACTAGGAGATCATCCCTGAACCCAAGCTGAAGCAGCACCCAAAAGTACTCTTCCTGTCCACTGTGTTTCCAGCCCAATCAAAATCTGAATATCCCACTAGTCTAACTTGATCTCCCTGAACATACTGAAGCCCGTATTCTATGAGACCTTTCAAGTATCTCAAAATATGTTTTGCTGCAATCCAATGCACTCTCTTGGGGTCCACCATGAGCTGACTGAGAGTGTTGACGACAAAACAGACATCATGTCTAGTGTTAGTCAAAAACATCAAACACGCAATCAACTGTCTGTAGATAGTAGGATTTACCTTCTCTGACTCAAAGGTGTTTAGTTTCTTGAGATTAGTAATCATAGGAGTGGCCATGGGTTTGCAGTCCTCCATCCCAAACTCAACTGTATATTTTCCTTGACCAAGAAAGATTTCACCCTTTCGTTGCCAGATTTCCAGGCCAAGAAAATAATGCATTAGACCCAAGTCTTTTATCTCAAATTCTTTAGCCAAGTCCCGCTTGAAACTGTAATCAGAGTTTCTGCTCCTATTAGAAATAGATTATCAACATAGAGTATAGGAATGAGAATGTCCCCTTTACTCATGAGAAGGTATATATTTGAATCTACATCACTCTTTACAAATCCAATACTCTGTAGATAACTATCAATTCTGGAATACCATGCTCTGGGTGCTTGCTAAAGTCCATAAAGAGCCTTCTTCAGTCGACAGACATGACTTGCTCTATCATGATCTTCAAAACCCCGTGGTTGTTCCAAATAGACTTCCTCCTCAATCTTCCCATTAAGGAATGTCGTTTTAACATCCATTTGATGTATTTTCCACCTCATCTGAGTGGCAATAGACATAACTGTACGAATGGAGGTATAACGAGCCACTAGAGCAAAGGTCTCGTCATAATCCACTACTTTCTTTTGAGAGAATCCCTGAGCCACGGATTTGGCCTTATATTTATCAATGTTGCCATCTGTTGCATGCTTTATCTTATATATCCACTTGGAGATAACTATAGATTTGTTCTTTGGCCTGGGCACTGTTTCCTCCACATCATTCTTCATTTTGGAGGTATATTCCTCCATCATAGAATCCTTCCAAACTTGCCTTTTAATCACTTCTTCAAAGCAAGTCGGTTCTGATTCAATCATGTTTACTCATGAGAGTAGCATATCCTTAGTACCTCCGAGGAGGTATGCTCGTTCTGACTGAGGTCTTAGGTGACTTTACTTGCTCACTAGCTTCTTTCAGTAACTGCTTGGCCCACTTTGGTTTTCTTTTTCTGGAAGATGCTGGTTGTTCTTCCTCTTGTTGATCTTCTGTGGGAAGACTTGAACTCTGAGGGGAAGATACTTCTTGCCGAGGAACTTCTGCTTCTAGAATATCTATGTTTTGATAGGATTTCCAGAAGGTTCTCTTTCCTCAAATTTTATGTCTTTGCACTCTATCGTCTTCCTGGTGGAAGGAATGTTTATCCGATAGGCTTTAGATGTCTCATTGTATCCTACTAGAATCCCTTTTTTTGATGTAGGATCCAATTTAGTCCTTTTCTCAGCAGGGATTTGACAATAGACAACACAACCAAAAATGCGAAGATGACTAATGTCTGGTTTCTTCCTCGTAAATGCTTCTTCAGGAGTTACATTTCCAAGCACTCTATGAGGACTTCTATTTTGAAGGTACACAACAATGTTACACGCTTCTGTCCAGAGGAACTTAGGAAGATCTTGATCATGTAGCATTGCTCTTGCTGCCCCAACAATCACTCTATTCTTTCTTTCTGAAACCCCATTTTGCTGAGGAGTATATGGGACTGTCAACTCTCTCTTAATTGCGGCTTCTGCACAGAATTTCTTGAAAGCATGAGATGTGTACTCTCCTCCATTATCAGATCTGAGGACTTTTATTCTTTTCCTTGTTTGATTTTCAACAAAAGCTTTGAATTCTTGAAATCTTTTGAGCACTTCTTTTGAGGTTTTTCCTGTCAAAAAATAAATCCAAGTTTTTCTTGAAAAATCATCTATAAAACTGATCTAGTATCTAAACTTTCCTCCTATGGATAGAGAAGACATGGGACCACAAATATCAGTATGAATCAAATCTAAAATACTTTTAGATCTATGATCATTCTTAGGAAATGGTGCTCTTACATATTTACCTAGAGCACATCCCTTACATACCTCATGATAATCTGTGGAGAAAGAAGACATTCCTGTCACAATCTTGCCCAAAATCTTGAGAGCTCCATGCCCAAGATGAGCCATACGTCTGTGCAATAACTCACAATCTCTGCTGCCATTGCTGCTTGCTAGAGCATAATGAGAGTCAAATTGCAACTTATACAACTTGTCTTTTCTCACTCCAATAACTTGCTCAGATCCCTTACTTAGACCTTTTGGTTTGATGTATGCCCTTCGATCATTGAAGGATACTTCATATCCCTTGTCTTCTAAAACGGAGATTGAGACAAGATTCTTCTTTAATCCAGGAACATAGAGAACATTTGAAAGATAAAGGGGTTTACTCGACTCTCTCTCAAATTTTGTAGTTCCTATTCCTTTTGGATGGTACGCGTAATCATCACCAAGTAGAATCTCAAACCCAAATTCTCTTTCACTCAAACTGCTGAAGTAATGTTTATGGCCAGTCATGTGACTGGATGCTCCACTGTCTATGTACCAAACATCCTTAGTTTGGGTACAAGAAAGACATACTTTGCAGACATCCTAGAAACGGCCAGGATCCGCCACATCAACGGTTTTGCAAGTGGAGGATACGGTTCCGTCGAAGGTGAAACGAATCCGGAAATTTGCAAACGTATCTCACGGATTGGAGACGGATCCCGAGACAGACGACCCCACAATCGTACGGTTCCAAGCAACCAACATTGTTTTACGTGTTTTTAGGTTTTTGGTATCTGGTTAGGTTTTTGGCGTGTAGTTGAGTTATAAAATAACTGTCCCACTTCCTTATCAACACAGTTGCACTCATTAACACACCATAGTCGCACTCAATTTAAAGTTTAAACTTTAGTCTTTGTTGGGCGCACTCATCAGCGCTGCAGAGCACGCAGGCATAGTCGACCGCACTCACCAGGCATCGGGGTCGGGGTCGCGGCAGCACGCAGCTGTCGAGTAAGTGCGAGCAAGCAGGGTTGGGTGTAGTTTAGACTTTAGTTTTAAGTTTTAATTTAAATTTAAATTTTAATTTAAATTTTAAATTTTAATTTTAAATTTAGATTTAGTTTAGACTTTAGTTTAAACTAAAGTTTAGATTTAGTTTTAAATTTTAATTTAGTTTAGATTTAGATTTAATTTTAATTTTAATTTTAAATTTTAAGTTTAGATTTAGATTTAATTTTAATTTTAAATTTAGATTTAGTTTAGATTTAGTTTAGACTTTAGTTTAAACTAACTAAAGTCTAGACTGTAGTTTAGACTTTAGTTAGTTTTAAACTTTAATTTTAATTTTAATTTTACTTTTAAATTTTAATTTTAATTTTAATTTTAATTGGATTCACAGCTGCTCATATAGGCATTGCTGTAAAATTCATCTGCATCTCAGATTTTCATGGCTTTGGGGGTGTGCTTTCTAGAGCAGATTTGTGGGGCTGTTGTTCAGGTCCACAACATATGTGGCTGCTTGTGTTTTATTTCAGTGGCCTTAGCTACCCATCAATTGTTGTCCACGTCATAATACTGTTAAATTTTCAGCACATGGTACACAGATCTGCACTCAAAAGTTAATCCCTAGCAACTAGGAACTGAAAATTATTAACACCTCTCAAAACAGCATATAGTCTGAACTCTGCATACACAGGATCTGAAAATCCAAACAGCAAGTACAAATCTAAAGTTTGAACTATCAATGACATATGCTTCTATTAAGTTATTAACTCTAAAAGAAGAAATACAATGCAATAGCTCAAAACTGAATGTCTCAACACTCCTACTATCTTCTCTGTATGATGTGCCCTGCCTTTCTTTTATAGACTAAGACAGGCTAGGGTTAAAATGACTTGCAATCATCCCTGTGGTGAGCCCTAGGCTAGGATAAAAACTCTAACCCTAATTCTGCATAGAGTAATGCACTCTTTCTGCAACTCTGCATCTAACTCTACCAGGACTAGAGCACCCACTAACAGAAAATTGAATGCATGTGCCTCCCTCCTAGGTACTGTGCCCTGTCCCAAATCTGGAACACTCCCTTAATCCATGCGATTTCCTAATTAAAGAACTGCACCTTAACTAAAGAAAAAAACTTCTAATTTTGGAAAATGCATGTGCTGTCCTAAATCTGGAACAGCGCTTCTACAAGAAGAAAAAGCTAAAGTTGGCATCTCTCTTAGACTGACGCATGCATGCATGCGTCCTCTACCACGCCTACATAAACTATTGTGTCACATAGAGGGCAAATTAATGTTGTGCCTCATCCCTGCCACCACCACTTCGGCCTCATCTGATGCACCTCATTGTTGTGCACAGAAACAAAGGTGAAGTATCTGTTGTAGTTGCTGCACAGCTGCTAAAGGAGAACAGTGACCGAAGCAACAACTAAAGTCCAACACTCCTTTTCGAGGGAGGTCTTCTCCACCAAACCAAATTTCTCCCTCTTGATTGTGATCCTCCAGAAACTCCTATGTGTACTTCCCTTGTTCAAGGACAACTTCACCGGAAAATGCATGCTTGGAATCAGTCACCTATTCCACAATGGATTTTAATACCATCTCCCAAACATTAGACTCCTTCAGAATGGCATCCCACCATACTTGCTTCAGTTGCTTCCTTGTAGCTAGAAGGGTTACTCTTAAGCCCAAATTTTTTATATCAATAAAGCATAATAAACACAATTTTGAAATTTGGTTTATTAAATTTAAATCTAGTTTCTTAATTTCGTTGTAGATTTAGTTTATTTAAATTTAAATTTAGTTTAGTTAGTTTATTAAATTTTAAATCATTTGCTAGACTTAGATTACCTTAGGGATTCCCCCCTATTTAGTTAGTAATTACTAATAAAAATTTACTAATTACTTTCCCCATATCCGCAGTGCTATAGCCTATAAACATGGAATCATCACAGCAAAGTGAGGGGGCAACTAAAGATCCAAGATCTCCTTTATGGCAATATGTGGAAATCATTGGCAAAGCTGCCGGGGGTGGCTTATATAAATGGAGATGCAGTGAATGCAATACCATCAAGAATGGCTCATACACTAGGGTGAAGGGCCATCTCACTGGGTTGGCCAACACATGGGTGACGGTATGTTCTGGTCCAAATGGTGAAGATGGCAAACCTGTACCAGGGTTGAGTCTTGCAAAACTCAATTCTATTCATCTTTGCAAGATGCTGCTGATAGGAGATATGCTAAGGGAAAGGTCCCTGTGCAAGGCTTTGCAAGTAAGCCTCCAATACCATCTAGATCAGCTGTTGTGACTAATAAAAGGCCTTCTTTGGGACCTCTTGAAGCAGCATTCAATAACCAAGGTAGAGAAGTAGCTGATGAGCATGTAACTCGTTGCATCTATGCAAATGGGCTAGCATTCAATTTGGTGCGCTCCCCTTATTGGCAACAAATGATTAAGGCAGTCAATGAAGCGCCAAAAGGGTACAAGAGCCCTGGTTATGAAAAAGTTCGTACCACTTTGTTATCATCAGAAAAACAATCTGTGGATAGACAGTTACAAGCAATCCGAGATACATGGAATGAAACAGGGGTGTCCATTATCTCTGATGGATGGAGAGACCAAAGAAATCGGCCTTTGATTAATGTTATTGCAATATGCCCACAAGGGGCAATGTTTTTAAAGGCTATTGATTGCAGTGGGGTGGAGAAGGATGCAACGTTCATCTCCACAATTCTTATTGATGCAATAGAAAGTGTGGGGTCACATAATGTTGTCCAAGTAATCACGGACAATGCACAGGTTTGTAGAGCTGCAGGCTTGATTGTGGAGGGTCGGTATGATCACATATTTTGGACTCCATGTGAGGTACATTCATTGAACCTTATGCTTGCCAAGATTGGCGAGATTGGGTGGATCAATGAAATATATGCGACATTGAAGGAGATCCAAATGTTCATAACTAATCATTCCATGTCCCAAGCCATATATCGGGGATTTGCAAAGTTGGAGCTACTCAAGGTACTCCATTTTTAATCAATATTATTTGTATTATGGTTTCTTAATTTTTATAATTTAACTGTATATGTTTTCTAATTTGAGATTTGACTTTTCAAAACTTGTAGGTTGCTGAAACCCGTTTTGCCTCCCACACTTTAGTCATAAAGAGACTTGTGTAGGTCAGACAAGCATTGCAGGCGATGGTCATTGACCCTCTTTGGGAGTCATGGAGAACTTCCTCTTCTGATAGAGGACAAAGAATCAAGTACATCATTCTTGATGATACATGGTGGGACAAGGTCCAATACCTTCTGCGGTTTACAGAACCAATTCTAACCATGATCAGGACATTTGACACAGATATGCCTTGCTTGGGGGAAGTCTATGAAAGCATAGATAGTATGCTGGAGAGGATAAGGGAAATTATCAAAGCCAATGACGATGATCCCCTTGAACTATTTTACCATGAAGTGAAGGACATAGTTACCAAAAGGTGGAACAAAATGACCACACCATTACACCTTTTGGCCTATGCACTACACCCCAAGTATTATCATTCCAAAGTTTTGTCTTTACCAGGTAGAACAACGCTAAACAAGGATTTTGAAGTGGTACAAGGATATAAGACAACTTTGAGGAAAATCTCTAGGGATGTGGGAATGGCATTGGAAGTACGTGAGAAATTTGGAGCATTTGTACAGTCCACTGGTAACTTTTCAGATCCACTAGCCATGGATAGGACACATAGATCCTATTACTTGGTGGGGCTACCATGGTGGGGATAGCATTCATCTCTCAACTCTAGCGACAAGGTTGTTATCGCAGGTTGCCAGTTCCTCATCAGCTGAGAGGAATTGGAGTACATATGGCTTCATCCATTCAGTGAAGAGAAACAGACTGGGAGCAGGGAAGGCTGAGGATCTTGTGTATGTTCATTCCAACCTCCGCCTTCTATCACATTCCACTCCAGAGTATAAGAAGGGTCCAAGCAAGATGTGGGATGTGGAACCTGAGATCTCTGATTTAAACATGACACTTAATGCCATGTCTCACCTCAACCTACTTGAGGATGTCCAACCACTAGTCCAGACTTCTGCTCCAGCTTCCAACATTCTTGGACGCCCCTCGTCTATTCATGATGTAGAGTTGCAATATGTGAATGATGAGGATGTAGACCCATTTCATGATATGTAGTTGGACCTACTGGACATTATCGTACTAGTAGAGTGTTCTGTGATGAGACACTCAATTTTGTATTTACTATTACCCTTTTTATATGAGATGATGCATCATGATTTCAGTCTACATAATTACAAATTATTTAATGATATCAGTTCTAATGTTGTGATTCATGAATGTTTTTTATTCTTAACTTTGAATATATTTAAAAAAAAAATTAAAATATTATTATATTTTTTGTACGTTTCCCCGTCGTATCCGGATCCTGGCTTTTCAAAAATCTTGTCGATCCGTATCTGTATCCGTATCCGTTTCCTGGTAACCTAGACGATGGGTGATACTGATGACTTAACACTAGAGCATTAATAATTGGGCCAGTGGGACATGCAACTTGTTAGGTAAGATTGAGTGGATTCCCATGAATGATGAAGCTATTTTCTGTTATGTTGAAATCCATTATATTGATGGTTTTCCTGTCCAAAGCAAAAAACACTGATGTCAGAGGTCTGTTGCGCAAGACCCTCCTCCTACTTGAAGGTGCTTTTGGCCTGCCTAGTGTTATTGCATATCCCCATTGTTGTACTGTCCCCTGAGTGATGGTAGTATGAGTGTATGCTGGTGTATATTGGCAAGTGATGGTTGAATGAGTTTGATAATAACAGGATCAGCTGTGACTGAAGGTAAGTTCTTGAGCTGATAACCACATATGCAATTACATGGGATGTTCTTTTCAGGGGAAGATGAATGAGATATATCTGTTTAGTGTCATGATTCCTTGACCATAATGACCTATATAAATTAGACTTCCTAAACTATCTAAGGGTGTAATGATCATTTATTGGGTGTAATTACCAATCACATTATTTCTTTGTTGAAGTATTTTTCGTTGATCAGCATATGAAGTAAAATTACAAAAAAATTACAACAACACTCGTGAAAAACAACCAAGAAGCTAAACTAATTGTTATGGGGTGCATAATATAAGATTTCTTGTTGGAATCATTGTTATATGAAGTGAAGATACAAAGGGATGTACAAGTTGCACTAAAGAAATAGGAAACTATACATATTATCTATTGAACCAGCTACAAGTTACTGAAGAATGGGGTTCAGTTTCTAGATGTAAATGCCAAGAATATTTCAACTGATTAGCTTGCAGCTTTGCATCAACAATTTCATTTATGATCAATTTTGTTGACCTTGTTGCATTTTCTTTTACTTTTTGTTCATTTTAAGGACCTTACCGTATCACTGAATTGGAATTGGATTGCAGGTTTCTGAATGGATTGCTAGCCGTAGAAATTATCAGTTGGCTCCATCTGATTGTGCTATCCGCTTAGACTTGATAGCTAAAGTGCATGGTATAGTCAGTGCAGAAAAGTTCTTTGAACGGCTTCCTGATGAAGCAAAGAATAAACTCACACTTGGTGCACTTTTGAATGCCTATGTTAAAGAGAACATGACTGCAAAAGCAGAAGCAATTGTGGAAAAGCTAAAGGAATCAGGTTATGCCCCTAATACTCTTACTTACAATTCAATGATGAATCTATATACGAACACACGGGAGTTTGAGAAGGTGCCATTAATGATCCAGGAAATGAAGAAAAATGGCATTTCACTAGACAAGTTCTCATATAGCATTTGGCTAACTTGTGTGACTATGTCAGATGTGAACAAAATGGAGGAGGTAATAGATGAGGTTAAACATGATAATAATGTGAACACAGACTGGACCATTTATAGCACCCTGGCAGCTGCATACATAAAGGCTGGCATCCTTGACAAGGCAGAATCTGCTTTGGAGGAGGTAAAGAGTAAGATGCCCCAAAGTGACCGTTCTGCTTATGAGTATCTAATTACTCTGTATGCCAGTGCTGGCAAAAGAGATGAAGTGTACAAGGTTTGGCATTCTTTGAAATTGACATTTCCTAAACCTAAAAACCGAAGCTATATCTGCTTGCTTTCTTCATTGGTGAAGATAGGGGACATTGAGGGTGCAGAACAAATTTTCAAGGAATGGGAGTCTGTTTGTGTCAGATATGATGTTAGAATGGCCAATATCTTTCTGAGCGCTTGTGTCAAGAAAGGGTTGTTGGAAAAAGCAGAATCGCTTCTTGGCAATCTCTTAGAGAGAGGAGGCAAACCGAATTTCAATACCTGGGAAATACTGGCTGAAGGATATATACAGAATGGGAAATTTGAGCAGGCTGTAGCAGCACTGAAGAAATCTGCATCGGTTGGAAAAGTTGTGCCATGGAAGCCAAAGCCTGCCAATGTGCTAGCCATTCTAAAACATTTTGAGAATCGTGGTGATGTAGAAAGTGCAGAGGATCTTCTAAAATTGCTCAGAGATCTGAACTGTGTAGATACAGAGATGTATAATTCATTGATACGGACATATGCTAAATCTGGTAAAGCTGACCCTGGGATATTTGAACTTATGGAACGGGATAAGGTCAATCGTAACGAGGCAGCTGACATGATGCTAAGACAAGCCATCAAACCATAGAAAATAAATGTTTTTAATCCATATATTTTTTGAGCATATCATGAGCTTGTGGCTAATAATTAAAGAGTTAGGCTATATTAGTTGTAACCAGACTGATGACCGAACCGGTGAACCCCAAAAATGTGAACCAGACTGGAATCGGAAAAAAACTGATCGACCAAAAAATGCATAAAATAATCAAATTTTAAAAACACACACACACACATATAGATATGTTCATGTGCATCCATCTAAATCCAAACCATTATACACAAATATGCAAAGTTTCTAATGTATATAGCAAGTAAGGGTGCATATAACCAAGATAGCACCGAGTGCAATCCATCTCTGAACCAAAATACATCAACAAAGAGACTCTAAATGGCTTCTAGAGTCTAAAAAAATCATGCTACGACAAATAACTACATATCATCAAAATCATTACCTATATTAGGATCCCCATCATCAGTGTAACCCTCTAAACATTAAAATAAAGATAAAAAAAAGCTTAACATGCTTAATAAGTGATTTTACTTGAGTGAAGGGTACATTTTTACTCAGGTCATGACAGAAATGTTCAACAATCAATGCCACCAACATCGAGGTACATAGAGCGCTTGGTGATTTTGATTAAATGATAGTTCCATACCCTCATACATGATAGAATCCAGTGGAAACGTTGCAATCCTACCAATCTTGAAATCCTGAAAAACCGTTAAGTCTACTAAATTTTGAATGGGACCGAAAATTCTACTTTCTTCATATGAAGTCCAATGACGTTGGAACCACTCTCAAACATCATGAAACAATTAATGGTAATGTTAAAAATTTAAGTAAAAGGATGAAAATGAAAGATGAAGGAGACCATTAATTACTAGGGTAGGCGCAATGGAGGGAGCAAGGACATCTTTAAATAATATTAGTAGGGCCCTAGGGTTAGTTATTATGTAATTCATCTTTTAATTTATTGTTTTTTTTTTTAATTGGATTTCTGTGGTCCCTAGTCGCGCTATACAGTGCTGTATGGAACTTGCAGAAAACAGTCTAAGTCAACGATTTGGATTGGTTTTGGTCCAAAACCAGTCAGACCGATCGGTTCCGATAACACTGGTTGTAACATTAATTACGATTTTTCTTGATATACAATGAGTTTAGTTTTAAAACCTAGAATTTTCTGACCCATTGCAATCTCTAAGAGGAAAATTCTTATAGTCATACTCCGTGAGGCTTGATATCTGTTTAACATAAATGAAGGGCAAGAGAGGAGAAACAATTTAAACTCGTAGGAACTATTCAAGACACCAAACATGGTGTATCTAACTGTTTAAGGATTTAAGCCTCCTTAGGGAGGCCATTGTGTACTGCTACGTTTGTTAGACTAGCTAGCCATGTAGGCATACATATCCCTACTGTGATTCTGTTTTTGCAGTGGCTTATTGGCTATTCAATTATTATTTTAACTGTATTAAAGTTTCAGTATTCATTTTGGGCTAATGGCCATGTTTATGCCCTTGAATCCCTAGCCTGGGTTGTAAGTTTCCTTTTGTGCTTGGCTTTATTTTCTCTTGATCATTCACTTTTGGTATCCATCCCTCTGACAACCACATCATTCCCTGTGAGTGCAACCAAAGATTATGCTTTTGCAATCAACCATTGTGAAAAGACATTTGCAGACTGCTCATACTTGCTTTTGCATGTGGTATTTTCTGGCCACAGGGAGAGGTTCTTTTGTGACTTCTTTAAGCTTAGACTTCACTTGTTTGGACTCAGATTTATTTGGTATGTTTTTTTTGTTTTGTTTTTGAAAGCTACAAAGCTTTTAGTGTGTACTGAACAAAGATGATAAGCTCATAGTTTGTATTACTTTTCTAGTCTTAACTTGTTTAATAATTGCAAAAGTCTAGTTCCCTGTTAGGTGTCTCCTCACTCGTCTTTTAAAAAAGGGGTCTCATCACATTTAATAGTCACTCGAGCTTCAAGTTAGTGTTTCTTCATCCTTTTGTTTAAATAGGGGTTACCTCTTTTACAACTCTTAAATCATTTTTTAAATATTATCAACAAAGTTTCCCTCCATTAATTTATATTTTCATTTGCTATTAAGCCTTGGATGTGTAGGTGTGCCACTACTTTTGTCCTTTGGTTTTTATTTATCTCGTTTGAAATGCATTGCTATTATATTTTCTGCTATTATTTTCAGTTATCTTTGTAGTTGCATTAGTGGTGTCACTTTTGGATACATGCATACTGCAAGTTTTGGTATTCGAGCTTCAAGGTTGAGATTTGGGAAACAGTCTAGTGAGGATGCTGATCAATATTAGGAGGCACGAAGGAAGAAATGAAGATGTAGATGTAGAAAATGGCAAAATTGAATTTGTGACCAAGAGAAAATTGGTAGATATGATTGTGAAGTTCATGGAGGAAGTTAGGGCAGTGATAAATAGATGGAATCAAAACCCTTCACTAAATGATTGTTCTTCACATGTCACTATGTATGACCATGGGGAGGATGAAGGTTTGATGGGAAGAAGAAATGTCAACCATGAGATTTTCTGTAATCTTTAAATGAATTTCTGGAAGTAGGATTTTGGAGGTGATGTTGAGGTGCATAGATCGTCGAACAATATCAAGCTAGCATTCCAAGTGTAGGGTATTCACAACGAAGTGACAAATTAAACATTTCCCTTTAGCTCCTAGGAGGGTTGACACATACATGTGGTGAGAGATGGATGACTAAACATCTGAAAGGAGATTTCAACAAATTCACAAATGCATTAACCCGTAGTGTTGATATTTGTCATGAACCCTACAATGTTTGATTGATGCACTAGTTGCAGAAAGAGATGTTTGTTGAATGATGTATAGAAAGGTTTCAAGCATTGGAGTTCAAGGCAAGACTTCCTTCTAACCTAGTACATAAGACATCTGCATATCAAACACAAGGTCAAATATCAATGTAGAGGGAAAGATTGTCCAAACTTCATTCTTTAGATGAAATCATTGTGGTAGCTAAGCAAAAACTTGTACGAGAAATTTTAGAAACGATATTTTCCCTCCAAGGAGGAAATGTTATAAACGATCTTCAAACCCTAACAGACCAATAGGTCGGAAAAATCCCTTCCCATATCAAATCCTTGAAATAGATGCTGTCAACATTTGGTCTAATGGCCAAGTTTATTCCCTTGCAAATCCTTGTATGGTTTAAGATTTGCACCAATCTAATTCATAACCTTAAACCCACTAGGAACAATGCACATGAGCAACCCAATAATGATCATGCCTGAAAAGACCAATTCTTCTCTGTAATAGACATGATGCCCTCACTATAATGATTGGATTCACACTTCTTGATGCCTTCAATTTTTTTCCACCAAAAAATGACAAAGGGTCTCAATCATGGTTGATCCTAGAAGTATTCTCAACATCCTCAACAAAATATGTTAAATATTGAACCTCCAGTTGGATACTTTAAACAATTCCACAGTGAAACATACTTCCATAGATTATTCTCTCGTGGACAACTTTAACACTGCAAACATTGGAGGTGCAGATGCTGATGTATTGGAACATGACATACTCCATTAAGAACCACATGAAGTCTCTTCTTCCAACAAAATGGTAGTGTACAATCAAAGCCCTACCACCTAAGAGTTTTCAAACCATTAACTCATGAAAAAAGACCATCATAATTTCATGTTTTGTTTCTATGGAAGGAACACCTTTTAACCAACCTCGCCATGAAAAAAGACCATCATAATTTCATGTTTTGTTTCTATGGAAGGAACACTTTTTAGCCAACTTGTTAACACATATTATTGTAAGGGGGGCTGTTTTCCCTAAGGAAGTGGCACCTTCGTCAAAATGCAAGAAAAGGGGCTTAAACACCCACAAATGGCGTTTAGCCTAAGTCGGGGGTTTGATTTGATGGTTTGGCGCGTTGCGTTAAGGCGCACACTGATCTGAGTTTTTAAAATTTTCATCCAGCAAAGATCCAGATGGCAAAATAGTAGGGTGAGGCTGCCACGTTTTCTAGGTGTAGAGTTGACCCATGCCCGGTCCTGGTCCCGATGAAAGCAGTGAATGGAAGTGAGGGAGGTGGTTG
Organism: Picea abies; assembly: GCA_900067695.1. NCBI lineage: Eukaryota > Viridiplantae > Streptophyta > Pinopsida > Pinales > Pinaceae > Picea > Picea abies. Next base: position 1,210 of record CBVK0100919304.1, on the reverse strand, counting down.
AAACCTCGTCTCACCGCATAAATGGAAAGCCTGAAAGGACTGGCAGAGCAGAGCTTGCGTCTGACAGGGGAAGGCATGCGCAGAGGAGACTGCATACGCAATCTCACTAAGAAGACACAGACGTATGGTATTGGACGAGAAGCTCGAGCACGCTTCTGCTGGGCGAATTTTTGAGTATATGTATGTAGTTTTGAGTTTTATAAGAGGTCCTTGGTTGAGCAGAGCTCCCAATTTTGTAATGCTTGTGATGCCAGAGCTGTTCTCTGGTTATGTAATTGATTTGAGACTTTCATGTTAATAGAAGTCAGTTTCCTGTTTCTTTCCATTTTGTCTGTAAAAATTGTTTGAAATACTTGGGTATGGAGGATCCAACCGAGGATTGTTATGTTGTTATGTTGTAGGTTTGATCATGGCGGTATTGTGATCGGTTTCATTCATTTCCATGTGTTGTATTTTCCCTCTCACATTAGATGGCTTGGGCATGGAGGATCCAGTCGCGCTGTCGCAGTGGCAGGATGATGGAGGTTTGATCATTCTGTTGCCGTGACTGTGTTGCTTGCAATACATTTCGGTGTCTGAAACTTGAGCTCCAAATTGCTCTCGAGTTCGAGTTTTTCATCTCCAAGCTGCTGGAAGGTCGGATGCCCATAACAGTCTCGTTCACCTCTCTCACTAAGTCTTCCCTTTGATCTCTCTTTAACTCAAATTTTTTGATTGAAGTTAATGTGGCCCTCACTTCCCTGTACATTTCTTGTCCAGTTCTATGTTGAACATCATTCAAATTCTGAGTTTTTTCCATTGACCTCCATCCATATAAAACCAACATCCACCTAACTTTGATGGGAACTGGGCTTGCCTTTCCTGCAATCTGAAGGCGACTCTCAGTGCTAACATTTCTGGTGTCGTTGCCGGGGACGAAAGTGAAGATATCTTCCCTGGGAGAACGAGAACGAGCTTCTGATTCTAAAGGTGCATCAGACATTAGAACTGTTATCCCCGATATCTAGGGATAACTAGAAGATCATGTCTCGAGGCCCACATGGTCCTAGACATGGAGTACCGAGAGCAGGAACGACTTGAGCATGGCCCTGGAGGGCCCATCTATCTTCTTTTCAGCCAGCTTTGTCCTGTCAGCAGTACCAGCTTCCATCACTACCGGTCTGGGCCTGCATCGGAGAGGACTCTTGCTCCATGAGGTAATTGGTCCGAG
>CBVK0100919300.1:0-14538 GCA_900067695.1 Picea abies | reverse complement strand
TCCAAACTAACTGATTCACCCCCCCTCTCAGTTAGTTCATACCTGTAACACTTTTCACATGACACTTTATGTGTTCCTAGCTTCAAGTGACATTATAGTGCTCCTAAATTTCCATTGCACATAGCACTCAATTCTTTGGACCCTAATGAATTGATGTAAAATTAAGGACTTGGAAAAAGGTTGCATTGCAAACGAGGATGCAACATTCCCTCTACAAAGGAACCCATAAATGAGACAATATGAGCCCTTGTATGTCAAGAAACCCCATGCCCAAAAGCTACACCCCCATCCACCTCATAGTATTTTACATGACTTAGAGAGGGTCTTCTTGGGAAACACTCCTGGACTTGGGAAATGACCTACCCATAGGGCACTAAGACAACCCTCCCACACTTAAACTTGGCAAGTTGTATAAGGTCTTTGAGCATTTGTTTATTTAAAAAAGGGGGGATTTGATGCACATGTTTGGGTGGTTCTTTTATTATATATGGCTCACTTGGCATGATACATGTGACTTGTGGACCCTTGGAGGGCATACTTTTTTTTCTTTGCAGGACCTTGCTAGGTGAGATCTTTTCCATGGAGGAACAAGGTCACTTGGACCTTCATAGGGTCTTGAAGCCCACAGGTTGGATGATGCACCCACACTCATTGCACCCTTGGGAAGATGAATGTTTCCTTTGAAGGATATTGAACATCATGAGATGATCGCATTGTGGCCCCTTTCACATGAACGTTGGCCTTGGGAGGCCTAGGATGTCATACCCTATCCCTTGACGTCATCTTTATTGATGGGATTTGATGGGGTTTGATGGTCATGATGGTGATGTGATGTGATTTTATGGAGAGAGATGCATTGCCAGTCACTTTATCACATGATGAGGTGACACATGTCCTTTGCAGGCCCAACGAATTTCACCTAGAGGCTCAATGTCTCTCTTGGAGGCCTAACGTCACCATTTAGGGCATGATGGTCACCCCTTAGGGGATTTTATTTTAATGCTATTTCATTTTTATAAAATGTAAAGACAAATTAGAGGGTCGACCCTCTTTCTATTTTGTAATTGACTTGTAAAGTAGATAAATTAGGGTCATATAACCTTGTATAAATAAAGGTCATTTCACTCTCATTTTATCATCGTGGTTTTGAGAATTACATACTCTTTTGGCTGAAATTTTTGCCTTACTTGGGAAAGTCGCTCTATCTCTCTTTGGTGCAATTGTGGATGCTTTTACTTGTACATTGGAGGAAAATGGTAGGTGATATATCATGGATGCTTGTTTCTTGGTAATGTGGTGGAATATTCTTTATAAAAAAGGGTTTTTCATGATATCTCTTGAACTAGGTAAGGAATTTCTGCAATTGTGTTGTTTCTTCTTGGTTTTAGGGTTGATTTTTCTAAAACATTGGAGGAGTATAAGGGCATACACCCTCCATGAAGATCTATCTTAATTTTCATTGAAAGAAGCTATTTTGCAAAGGTCGCTACAAGGAGTAAAAGGGATTACACCCTTGTATATTTACCTTGGTAAGGATTGTTTTCTCTAGGGATTAAAAGGGCTTACACCCCTAGAGAAGTAAGAAACCTTACCTCATATACAAGATACTCCATAATCCAATAGATAAGGCACTAGTATAGTTTCATCGGAGATTGAATATGCATGCATTGGTTTGCATTGGAGGCTTCATTTTCTATATATCGTCTTTTTCTCAGCATGGCTAACATTGTTTTGCAGGTACAGTTCCTAGGAAACCAATCAGCTTCTCACGAGACTCTTTCTCAAGCCTCTCTTCCATATTTGACCTTGACCTATATGGGCACCTTTCATATCCTTTCACTTTCCATCTCATTTTCCATAGGGTCACCCAAGATTCACCCCTTGTGGTGATTCTATCATCACTAAAGTGAGGGGAGTGTTTATCTAAGGTGACAGTGGGTAAATAATCTCATAGTTGCCACACATTTGTGGTTTAGGTTGGACTTTTCACAAACTACAGATTGTGCGATAACAAGACCAATGAGAGGTAGAACAAGAGGGAGGCATGGGGGGAAAAAATAATGAGGAAAGGGCCATGCAGATCCTAGATGGTTTAGCCACGTGACAAAAACAATTGGTACTAGGGATGATTTTAAGGATGGAAATTTATTTTAAAATGTAGAAACCTTGGCTAATCTTACTAATCCTTCATATGCCAACTATAAATGTTTGACGACATTTTTGTAAAAATATTCAAATTTCTAAGGATTTTATATAGTTTGTATAAAATTTAGGGTTAAAATAATTTTATCCTATAGAATTTGGGCAAATCATTTTTAGAATAGCGAGTCTTTTTTTGGGAAAAACCATGAAAAAATATCCTATGAACGAGATTTAGCCCCTAAAATCATCCCTGATTGGTACAACTCATGACACAGTTAATTGTCAACACTCAAGCAAACCAAAACCATGGAGGAAACAATGGTGTGGGGGGAATTAATGGACATAATGGGAACTGAAACCATGGGGGTGACAATGGTGCAGGGGGTTCTAATGCGCACAATGGGAATCATGCAAAAACTAACAAAAATAATATTCCAGCACACTTTGGCACTAGGACCACTAGTAGAATGATTTCTAGACCACTTTTCCTTAGTTCTTGGGGGATCAACAAACAATACATCAAGGGAAACAAGGATAGGGTGAAACCTTTGATGATTATTGGAAGGAGTACCAGGCTCTTGGTGATGATTTCCTGGAATCCATGTCACTATAGGAATACTATACCATCAAATACAAGAACAAACCAAGCGATTTCAACAGGGGTCCGCAGAACATTGATCTCATGCATAAGGTTGGAAAGTTATATATTCCTTCCTTTTATGGTTCCAACAAGTGCACGAATAGAGCATGGGTACAAAATTTGGACACATACTTCCAAATCAACCCTATGACGAAGGAGAAAGTGATTAAATTCACCACCTTTCACTTAGATGGAGAGACCCATGAGTGGTGGTACCATGATTGGTCACTCTTGGACATGCCGACATTACCTCCTATCTGGAATTCACACAAAAGTTGATGGAGAGGTTCGACAAGAAGGATCCAGAATTACATTTCAGAGAGTTGGCACAAATTAGGCAGGTTGGGACACTGAATGCCTAAATTACAGAGTTCCAAAGGCTTGCAGTCATGGTGAGAGATATATCTGAGTAGAGGTTAGCGATGTTGTTCACTGAGGGTTTATTCGAGCCAGTGTGTGGTTGGGTGAAAGACTTCAAACCAAAGACTCTAAAGGATGCAATAATTAGGACACGGGACATGGAGGATACAGTCCCAAAGAAACAAAAATTTCTCCAAGCCTTCCGTTCCCCAGAAAAAACAAAGATGAGAAATCCTTTCAGAAAGAGTGGATCGGAAAGGAAAAGTTGGATGAGGAGAATCATAATAAGTTGAGAATATAGAAGCTTTTCTTTAGTTGTAAAGAGCCTTGGGAACTAGGACATACGTGCATGGGGAAGGGAAAGGTACACTACATAGAGGTGGACTTAGACAATGACGAGGAAGAGGAGGAAGTTACACAGGAACAGGGAAACAATTAGGGATGCTCGAGTGATGAGAAACCTCGTGAGGAGGACAAGGGTGTGATGATCACCACTCTATTTGGCACCCATAGATACTACACTTTTAGAGTCAGAGGGATACTATAGGGACAACGTGTCACAACTTTGATTAATGGTGGGGTGACCCAAAACTTCATTGATGTAGCATTGGTGGTAGGAGACACATGGCTGCAGAGGAATTCGAGGGGTTTAACGTGGTGGTGGTTGATGGATTTAATATGACATGCACGTCGAAGATTCTGAGGTTGGTCATGACGTTGGGAAACTATACATTGATCATATATTTTTGTGTGGTGGTGTTGTTCCAAAGTTTATACTTAAGGCTTGAAAGTATAAAGTCTAGGAATCCAAAAGTAAAGAGGGTCTATGATATAAAGAAAGGAAAAACAACTCTTAGGGGAAAAGGAGCTATGGATGATTTCTGAGTTGTTTTTGTCTAGCTTCCAATTGCTCCTGAACGCTAATTTCCTGCTCAATGGCTGCCCATGAACGTTCAAGTTCAACCCGAGTGGTAGCAGTTTTTAGGATGGTGTTAAAAAAGGTTAAAGCGATACTGGTCTGATCTGTAAAATCGGGTTCGATATTGGGCTATCTCATAATAGGTACAGTCATGGAGGAAAATATTTTTAAATATTTGTTGTTTTTTAGGTTGTTGTTTCTATTTTAGATTATGTAAGAAAAAGTCCCAAATTTTGAATTAATAGTATAACAAAATCAAAGGTCGTTTCCCGTATCTAAGTTAAACTGAAAATCATGCATGAAATGAAAGAAAACATAAAGCCGAGGAACAATGTGAGGCATCAACCAAGGAAGAATCTCACTTTGTGACAGAAGATGAAAATAAACAAGAAAAACTTTAATGAAGTATAAGATATAGAAATCTTAGTAATTCACAGGTCTTGTACCTATTGATAGCCGATACAGAGGAAAAGTTGTAAATGATTAGATGACTAAAATAATCGATCACCACAGTAGAGGTTGTACTAAATTGCAGCTAAGCATTCATCAAAGATATATAAGAAATGATGTTAAATATGAAATAACAGAGGAACACATAACTCAAACTTGACGGCATCTGGAGTCTTCGATTTGCATTTGTATTAATTCTGGCAAATGAAAAATTTCTCTGCTACAATCAGCGAAGGGAAAAGCCCCATGTTCCATCTTTCAAAATTGTATTTATACAAAGAAAATTTTCAACCCTAGACGGTTGGCATTCTCCTAATCTCTTAGGTGCTAACGGTTACAGAATACAAAATTTGAACCGTTTTGTTCGGTTACTTTTTACTTTTCTACCAGCTGGACAAAAATGAGTATACATTTCCTCTAAACTAGTCAAGTACAAGTTATTCGATAGGAAGAATAAAATGAGTATGCAATTTCATTTCCCGTTTGTCAACAGTTCTGGCATGTTCAACTCTTTGATTTACCTCCTCTCGAATATTATTTTATGTGTGCCTTATTTGGTCCTGCAACTGAGCTATCATTTGATTTTTCTGTTTCAGCCTTGTTTTCAGAGAGTCAACTGAGAATAAATTGGTTGTCGCCAAAGATCCCATAGAGCCTACTATGTCCATGGCGAAATCTTCCTCTTCTAGGTTCTGCCCATCTACAAGCACTCCGTGTTTCTTCACCATTGTGCCTTTTCTCATACGCATTTCCTGTTTCACTAAATCCTTCCTCTTCTTACTGAACAAGTAGTTAGAGGAAGGTATCTCTTCTCTAGAGATAGGAGTAAGGTCACTTACATATATGAATTCCAAATGGGGGGTCCCAAAAGTTGACTGTAAAGGAGTTAATGATGAAATAGGGCTGCCCAATTCTGAAGATTCAGTTTCTCCTGTTGTTTTGGGGATATCAACAAGAATAGTTTATGATAAAAGTGGAATCATTTGACTCAACTTTGAAGGTGTCTCGAGCCTAACTTTTGTTTCAGACTTTGGGTGCTCAGTTTGTGAAGCTTCTGCTTTTTTTGAAGATGCTTTAGTCTTCTTTGGATTTTCTTCTGCAGTCCCTTTATCATGAGCCTCTGATCTAAAACCTGGGGGAATAATTCCTTGAGCTGGAGGAGGGGTTGTTGATTCTCCCTGTAGTATCTTCGACAAACCACTTTGCATGTGCTTCTAGAAAGTCAAAAAGTTGGTCTATAGGTCAGGTGATAATGCCTGAACTCTATCTAATATTTCCTCATAGGTTTTGGCTCCCTTGAACATGTCGTCGCAGAGAGAAGCTTCATGTTCATACATTTTCATATTGCAATGAGCAAGATGATTTCCTACAATTTTATAAGGGTCATGTTTTATGAGTTCAAGATCTACCAATTTGATGTCTTCCAGTGCTGCAACTTCAACCTTGGAATGACCAAATTTAAGCAGTGAACACTTCCCAAACTGTACAGGAAAAAGTGGCCAGAACTTCTTCTGAGCTGCTTTCAATTCTTGCTGGAATTCCCCACCATTCTTTGATTATACCTGGATATGTTTGATCAAATTTTGTACTCTCCTTTCTTTGAAATTCCTTTGCGAATTCAGCATTATAAATGTATTTAGAAGGAGGGGGTAGTTTATACATTACTTGGATGTGCTCAGTTCTGAACAAGCCGATGACGATCTTTTGGCTGTTTAGAATGCTCCTTGTTTGAATGTCAGTTTTCTCTAAAGCCTAGTTTATCATGTCATTGTATGGCATGAGTCTCAACCGTGTGGCTATTTTATGAAGCTCAGACTCTGCTATGTCTCTGAGTTTATTTTCATTCCTTTCATTTCCAAAATCGTCGGGGCAATTCCTAATCTCATAGTCTAAGGTTTCAAAAATCTGCCTCCAAGATTTGACTGAATCCACGGTATGTGGCGTAGTGTCGGATATAACATCTCCATCCGGATTCAAGCTCTCATCTTCCTCCTAACTCTTCTTAGGCACTTTTCTGGGTGCCTTGATGTTTGTGCTAAAATGAAAACCTGTTGCAGAGAAAAAATGTGTGAGTTCTCCTGAATGTAACTCACTCCTAGTCTGAAAGTAAGAATGAAATTCGAAATAACAAACCTTTATTTACCTTTAACCTATCTTAACTTTAGCGTATTGATACATGCGATAAAAATTAAAAGCTTTAATGGGGATGGTATGCCTGGAGATACGCACTTTATGTTAAAATATCTCCATTAATATATTATAGATACTGCCACGTATCAACGATTCAAAACTGAGATATTAAAAGGAAGGTCATCGAAAAATCTCAAATAGTGAAACGGGAAACGTTATTTAATACCCTTAATGCTTGTTTTAAAATTAAGTTAATTACGTTTAAGCACTTAATTATTTCAGGATTTCGTGTTTCGGAGTTTCGGGCATCGTGTCCCCAAGAGGTATGACACAAGTAAATCCTGAATCGTGAAACTGCGATGGAATTTATTTAGGTGCTAACCACTTGTTTTAACCCTTTAATTAATCGTGATCAGGGGTTAGTCTTTACTTTTCGTGGATTGGAGTATCAGGACTCCGACGACTCTTTAACGCAAGAAATCCCGAATTGTGAAATCGCAATGGGATTTATTATCATTAAACCTTCTTACTTCTAAACAAACATAGCATTAGCTTTTAAGAATTTCACGACTTTCAGGAATCGGGGTTTTAAGGAGACTCAAGATCGACTCTTTGATTTCCCGAATTGCCACTGATTAACGATTTGTTAAGTATGTTTTAAAACTTAATTAATCATGATTAAAAGGTACTTCGTGAAAAGCGCATTGGGACATTTGAAATGTTGTTTAAGTTGAGATGGTCGAAAAATAACATGTGAAAGGCTTAGAAAGTCATTAACGTTTTTAATTATTACTTTAAAAATTGTTCAATTCATTTTAAACAATCACTTTTTTGAGATTTCGGTACCGAGACTTTGGAGTTGTTATTAAAAAACATACTTCATGAATAGCCGAACCCCGAAACCCGAAAATCCCGAAATACTTTTTGACTCCTTTTTAGAACTAAGGGCGGCTTTGTAACCAGAGAAAAATGGAGATTTAAATTTAGAGAAGAAAAATAAACTTTGTTTGAACATAGGCTCCATCTAGAGATCTTGTCTCCCTATGGGACGAGAAGAACGGTAGACCATGTGCCTTTATTGGGCAAATGGAATCACTAGTTTGTTTCTGCAAAACTTGTTCCGAAAGGGGGGGCAGGGGAAAAAGGGGGTTTTCATCCTCATCTCTGAAATCTTTCGAAACCCAATCGCTCTCTAATCTCAATTTTAGGCCATTTGACTTCCTCTTTTCTGATACTGATTTATGGTTTGCTTAAGATAATCCAAACAACCTTAGGTGTTTTAACAGTTTCTGATGACCTTTCTTGCCTCAAGGTGAAGTAATTTTAATGTTTTTAATCAGGGAGTCCTGCGCGAACTTGGGATGTAGATCTAGCTTCAAAGAAAACTAATTTACCAGAGTACAATATAATTCATGTATAACAACCTTACATATATGTTAGACATTGCTTCACTGCCAGCGAGCCTGTTCAATACCCCAGTGAAGTTATCTGATTCCCTTTATTGAATTTCCTTTCACCACTTCAAATTGTAATTTTTCATTTAAATGTTGAGATGAGGGCAATCATTTTATGAATTTCCTTTCATCATCTTTTTTTTAGGACTAGATGGGGGCAATCAATTTTTGAATTTTCTTTCACCATCCATCTTATATTTTCTTTGACATGAAGTGGGGGCAATCAATTAGTATAAAGTATACTAGGGGTGATATCTATGTATAGTTTTGCAACAGAGGTGTGTCAACTCACTTTGATTACTCTAGATTAGTTTCTTTTCGACCTTCAAAACATCTTATTCTGTAGGAAAACTTATGGGATAATTTTATTTCCAGGGACCTTCTTTTGAGCAAGACTAAATGTTTTTAGAACCTGTTAAAAGAACTAAGAGAGTTAGGATTAGCCTATACATATCTTTTTTCAATAAGAGTTTGAGGAGTCGTGAGGACTTGCCTTGCTTCTAAATATTCGTTTGTCATCTTTCATAGCTAAAGTGTAACCTCTCCTTCCTCTGTGGAAATCATGGGAAGACGTCTGGGGTCAAGGGGAGAATACCACAGATTGGAATAGGATGACAGAGAAGACTTTGGATTTCATAAACATAGTTGTGGTAAAGCAATCCTGAATCTTTGAACCTTTTTTTTTCACTTTACTTCTCCTGTTTATTTTACTTATTTTTATCTTATCAAGAGGAATCCCTTATGATCCATAGAAAATTTTGTTCTTTGATGATACCTAGGGCGAATATGTTCATACTCATGAAACCATTGTTGCACCAAGGTGATATTCATTTGAAATTTAGACAGTTCGGAAATTCAGACCTTTGCCTTACCACTTCGTTCTCATCTTAGTAAATTATTTTTTTATCACCTGTTTCAAGCGAATCAATTTCCTGATACATGACCATCCGTTTTATTCTGTTTGACATTTGGGTTGTAGACCAAAATCCTGCAAGAAGACAACATGAAAAGCGTCAGGGTTTTAAGATTTATAGAATTCAATGGGTTGAATATTTTATAGCTCTATTTCTAGGAGATCACTAACCTTCTTTATTTGTGGTGAAAGTAAAACTTACCGAAAAACTATAAAAACAGAAAACACAAACCGGTATATACAGTGGAATTTTGGAAATCGTTTATTGCATATAGTGCTTCAGATAACACCCATTGATAGGGGCATTGAGGATTTTACCGTCCAAAGTTTCTAACAGAAATGAGTTCTTCCCTTCAGAAGTTGTGACTTTGAATGGTCCATACAAGATATGATCGAATTTGGCATGTTTTGTCAAGTCTTCTCTCCTAGCGCCCCATTTCAAAACCAAATCGCCAAAGAGGAATTCCCTGTCTTTAGCCTTATGATCAAACAGTGCTTTCATGTTGTCTTGATATTCCTGCAGCCTTTTGTCCACCTCAACCCTATTCTCATGAACTTCAATCAATTGATTTATTCTTCTTGTGACATGGCTTGGTTCTTCTTTTTCATCTTGCCAAAATTTCATCACAGGTAGAGCCAGGTTTATGGGTAATACCACGTCAATCCCGTATACCATTTGAAATGGAGAAGTGACAATCGATTTCTTGGTGCCTATCTGATTTACCCATAAGGCGTATTTCAAATGCACATGCCAGGATTTTTTATTTTTGTTCAACACCTTCTTAATTATGGTAATTAAGCTTTTATTTGATGATTCAGCTAGCCCATTGCCTTGAGGGTAGTATGTCGTGGAGTGACCCAATATAATATTGTACTTTTGGAAAAAGATGACCATTTCCATAGATTTGAATGCTTGGGCATTATCTGTAACTATCTTTCGTGGAAAGCCAAATCTAGATAATACCTTTTCTTCCAGGAAGTCTATCACCACTGAATCTATGGCTTTTCTAGTCGGAATAACTTCTACCCATTTTGTAAAATAATCTGTACCGGTCAGGATCCATTTGTGTTGTACGCTGGAATGTGGATTAATTTTTCCTATAAAATCCAACCCCCGTTGTTGGAACAGAGCTTCCGTTTTAACCGAGACTAGAGGTAGTGTTGGGAGTTTCTGCTTTCCTGCAAATAATTGGCATGAATTACAGGCTCTGACTTTGGCATTTACATCAGCGAATAATTTAGGCCAATAATATCTTGCTCTCAAGATTTTATAAGTCATTTCTCTCCACACATGATGTCCTCTGTACACTCCATTGTGGAATTCATTTACGACCTTTTTGGTCTACGATTCTACTAGAAAAACCAATAGAAATCCTAGAGGGTCTTTCCAATACAATTGGATCTTTGAAATACAGTACTTCACCACATGCAATTTCAACGTTCTAGCCTTAGATGGAGTCATATCACTTGGGAATTTCAAAGTCAGAAGATAAGATACTATATCTTTGTACCACACCGAAGTTGTAAACTTTTCTTCTATACTGATTGTAGCTATTTGGTCGTCGAGTTCGTCCATATCCATATATCCTTCATACTCTTGTAGATTATTTATACCAAGCACTCTGAAATTTGATTCGGCTAGTAGCTTAGCCAAACCTTGTCCTTTTACTAGCTTTGTCGGTTTCACTTCTAAATCGAATTCTTGAATCTTAGCAAGCCATCGAACCCTCTTCCCATCGCTATCAGGTTGAACCAATATGTCTTTAACGGAACTGGTGGGTACATATGCAATTATCTTGGAGTGTAACACGTAGGTTCTGAAAGCCTTTAGTGCCTTCACCATAGCATATGCCTGCTTTTCCATTATGTCATATTTCAATTCTGTGTCTCTGAGGATTTTACTGAAGAATGCTATTGGTTGCTCGAAACCTTCTTCATTCTTTTGTAGAAGCACTACTGCGATTGTGTGTTCAGATGCAAACGAGAAGATAAAAAAATCCTTGAGATAATCAGGGCTTGCCAGTATAGGTGCTTCACCTATGATTTTCTTGATGTGCACAAATGATGCTTTATCTTCGGCCATCCATTTAACTTCATTGTCTTTCTTAAGCATATATGTGATCAATTTTACAATTTCAGCGAAGTTCGAGATAAATCTTCTCAAAAAAAATATTTTTCCTAAAAATGACTGAATTTCTTTTACATTTCTAAGAATAGTTATAGTGTCTATAGCTTCAACCCTTTTAGGATCAATTTTAATTCCGTCCCGAGACACAATATGGCCCAAGAGTTTACCTTCTTGCATTGGAAAGTGAGACTTCTTGGGATTTAAAGACAAACCAAATTTGCGACATTTCTCGAACGTTTGCTTGAGATGTATCAGATGATCTTCATCAGATTTAGAAAAAATGGTCAAATCATCAAAATAAATAACCACGAATTTATCTCTTTCGCCGACGAAGGCGATATCCATAGCCCAATGGAAGGTATCACTTGCATTCATTAAACCGAATGGCATTTTGTGATACATAAATGTACCCCAAGGGGTGGTGAAGGATTTTTTTTCTTTATCATATTCGTTGACAGTAATATGATTGTAACCGGAAAAATCTTCGATCATGGACATCCTATTTGCTCCGACTACTTTTTCTAAAACATGGTCCATTTTGGGTAGTGGATAATTGTCTTTAAGAGATTATTTATTTAAATTTATAAAATCTACACACAGTCTAATTTTTCCTCTCTTCTTCCTGACCAAAACCAGGTTGGCTACCCACTCAGAGTACCTGAGTGGTACAATTATTTTGGCATCTAGGAGTTTTTTTACTTCTTTTTCGACCACGGACAATAATATGGGATTGATTTGCCTGAGCTTCTGTTTGAAAGTTTTAACACCTGTCTTTAAAGGAATCTTGTGTTTGATCACAGTGGTGTCATAAGTTCTCAGCTCATCGTAAGACCATAAAAACACGCCTTTATACTGCTCGAGTAAATTTTCATATTTTCCTTTCATCTCAGGAGGAATATATTTTGATATTTTTACTATTCTAAGCTTTTCTTTAGTGCCTATATCACAATTTTCGACTTCCTCTGGTTGAGGCTGCAATGTAGATTTCAATGGCATATCATTATGGTCAAATAATCTTTCTAGGGGAATTATACCTTTAGGGATTTGATTATTTTTTAGTATTAACATGCGATGATTTGCGATCTTATCTTGGAACTCTTGGTTTTCTTGGTAAATGTGCGTTTCAACAAAGTCTTCCACCATTTCGAGTAATTTTCTGATCTATTCATCATCTTCGAACACCTGCCAGTGTTGTATATTGTTCAGTATGGAGGGTTTGTGCCTCATCTATATGTGATACTTAAGTTTTAAAGTTGTAGGAGGTGAAAAAGTTGAGGCTGCTTTGGCTAACAAATAAACTTACAGATTTTATGTACGGGGAATGTAATGAACATTAACTGACGAGAAAAAAATTTCCATTAAATACCAGATGCAGTTTCTATAAGATCTCAATATCGGGTGTTTGGCATGATATTGTCGATTTACTTGTTTCACTATTAATTCCGCATCTCCATAGACTTCCAAGTTTTTTATGTTTAATTTTCTAGCGGCTTCTAATCCCAAAACCAGGGCTTCGTACTCACATACAATATTTGTGTAGTCTATGTCCCACTATAGTCTGTAAGAGAAAGGAATGATAAACTCATCTCCAGGTGCTACAAAGAGTACTCCTGCACCTGCTCCTTCACATGACGAAGCACCATCGAAATACATTTTCCAGATTCCATTACTATATACACTTTATTTTATCTTTTTTGTTTTATTTCCTTCTGTGAAATCTTCAACACATTCATCTATATTGTCATCGATCAATAAAATACAATTTCCAAGGTCCTGATCAGTGACATAAATGGGGTAATTGCTAGGATTATGAGGATCACTTACCGTAAATGCCAGTCATGTTTTCTGGTGTAATTAGGTGAACTACCCTTCGAAGATGGGAATCGTGGCATATGTCATGTTTAGCTGAAGGGATCTTCCAAGCTTAGCGCCCCAAGACCTGCATAATAGCATACCATACTTTGGAGGTATATCAGCAATAACCACATCCATCAGAACACTTCTTACTAGGATTTGTGCAAGATTTACCACTAAATCCTTAATCATGCCCATACATTTAACTTTTCTTGAATCAAATGAATACAGGTCTCTGTATGGCCTGGTAATTTTGAGGCCAAGTCTATCCATAATATCCTTGGGCATCAAATTATGCGAGGCTCCAGAATCCATCATGCAATTATGTAGAAGACGATCATGAATGTTTAGCATAATGTAGAAAGGAGCAACGATATCTCTGGCCCCTTTAAAATGCGGACCAAAAATTATATTAGGCTTATCATCTTCCAAATTTATAACATCATATTGACTTCCCATATCTGAAAAGTTTATCATTTTGGTGATTTGTTTTCAGTAATCAAGATTCTTTTCCATTTCAACTAGAGGTATTGGTATTTTGATTTTGTTAATCTCATTTTCTAGGTTGAAACCTCCTATAATTTTTTCAGTCTCTCTAATTGGTATTGCGGTCTCCTTCTTTTCAGCTTTATTTGTTTGTATTTCTTTGTTTTTATTTGTTTTTGTTCCTGCCATCTGTATTTCAATTGTCTTAGTTTTGGCACCTTGTGGGTCAACTCCTTTTATCCTGGTATTATGTGTTTCAGTTTCCTTTGGAGCTGGTTCAAATACTTTGCCTCTCGGCAGGATATTCTTTGGTTGGGTAGTTGTCATGTTTTGAGTTTTAGACCTTAGATTATACTTGTTTTGGAGCTCGTCCATTATAGTATTGGAGATTCCTTGGAAAACAAGATCCTCTATATTATTTGTATTTCTATCCTCATTAGACCGATGTTCTATTTTTAAAGACCTCTCATAATCTTGTCTAGTTAAATGAGATTGATAACAATCTTCACTGAGATTATCAATATCTTCTTCTAAATCCTCAAATTATTGTATGTCATTACCTCCTATAAAAATTTTGTTTTTTAAAGGAGTCTGAACCTTTTGATCTTAATTTTTAATTTGTCTTTATTGTATTTGAGGATTGGGGTTCCTCCTGAATTCTTTCCTAAATAACTGATCTGCTTTATATTGATCTAGTTCCATCTTTGAAATTTTATTTGATAGTTCTTTAATTATATTTTCCATATCATCCATCTTGTCGTGTGTAGACCTCCTAGATCCGGAGGGTCCTGCTTTTTCCCTAAATAATTTAATCTCTTTGTTTCCCATTTCCATTTTTGTTTTTAATTTTCTAGAAGCCATCAAATTTGACTCAATTTCTATGGCATTGTCTTGCATTCGGGTAAGTTCGGTCACTCTCCTTTCTCTCAATAATAGTGCAAAATCAGGTTCAAAAGCTCCTACAAAAGTTACCTTTGCTGCAGGCTGGGAATGTTTAACTTTGATTAGGATCTTTTTATATAATTTATTAAATCTTTGGATGAATTCAATAACAATTTCTGA
>CBVK0100919291.1:0-11056 GCA_900067695.1 Picea abies | reverse complement strand
GGCAGCTCATTATCACCATTACTGATTTGGAAATTGACTCTGGAGCCAAAAGACCCCCTTTGCCAAAGATCGTGATTCCAGGAGCTACAGTGGACGAAACAAACTTCTGCTTGGACCAAGTAAGTACAAACTCCTTTATCTTGCAATTCAATACTTTATTTATTACTTTTAAGTGTGTTTTTTGGGGGGGGCGTCGACCTCAAAGAGGTCGGCCCTAGGCAAATGCGGGTTGTCTAAGGATAGCCCGTGGGTACCCGCGCGCAGAGCTAAAGCTGCACGCGAGTGCCCGTGACTGTCGCCTCGACAGCCCGCGGGTACCCCCCGCGTGATGCAAAAATGGGTTTAAACAAGTACTGATCCCTCCTTTTGGCTTTGTTGTGTTGGCAGGATGTATGTTCAGTGGAGGGAGAGGGAGCATGAGGCCGCCAATGAGTTAGTGGCTGTAGATCCGAATGTTATGGCCATACTGACGCAGTGTGGGTTAGTGAAATTCTTTTTGTGTCCGTTTATGCGCGCGCAACCAAGGCTACTGAATGCCCTGGTTGACTATTGGCACCCTGATGCAGAGGCCTTCATGATAGAGGGGAAATCCTTGGTGCCCACCACCGAGGATATCTACTTTTTGACGGGCCTCTTGAGGAGAGGGGAACCCGTCAACTTTCATACTTTTCTTGCGGGGCCGAGCAAAGTCTCAGAATTGATAGAGGAGTACTGTGAGGCTGGGACCGATCAGAGATCTTCCTCGGTACCCATGAGTAGGATTACCAGCCTTGCCCTCTAGACCATTTTATCTCTCATTGGGTAGATTACCGGCTCCACAGCCATGCATCAAGCTTCGCGTGCACAGATGAACTGTGCAATTCAGTGCATGAATGCACAAATTTTTTACTGGAATACCACACTACTAGCAAGCATGACAGGTTAGTTGACAGCTTGCAGACAGCATCAAGAGTTCCATGTTTCATTCCTCGGCTGACAGTACAAGGACATATGGCTACTTTCCCCGCAGTATGCTGATGGGAAGCATTACTACCATGGCAGGGTGGTGGAAGGACCACAAAGGCCTTCAATGACGACTTTTTTTCTTGGCTGTCGTGACAGATCCTGACTATTGAGGACTACCCATACGCGGGGATTGACTTCTCCAGAGATCCAGCGATACCAGTGCTTACTGGTGATGAGTGAGGGGAGATGGGTAAGTCTCCACCTATCCAGTTTTTTTGTTTTCATATGTAATTTTTTATGTCTTTTTGATATATATATCATGTTTTTGTATACCAGAGTTTTTGATGGGCGAACGTTTGTTGCATGCAGATGTGGGGCCCGTGCGACCTGCTGACTATTCATGGAATAGGCGTCGCCCATGGTCGGAAGCCGCAACTGTCGCCGCTGGAGGAGCAGCAGTAGATGGGAACCTCCCGGCAGGAGAGGCCGAGAGAGTCCTGAGGCGGATTGAGCGGAACTTTACTGCACTCACTCGCACAGTTCCGATGGTAGAGATAGAGGACCTGCCGCCCTCCATGCAGCCTCATGTTGTGGGGGCACCTCGAACATGGGTCCGATTGTTTAGGCGTTTATCCCAGGCTGTACATGATTATAACAGGGCCCACAGGCCTTGAGCAGACTTTTAAACTTTTTATGTGCCACGAGCACCTTGTTTTATATATATTTTTTGAGGGCATAAGCCCGGTGACTTGTTATTGTTCCCACTTTATGAGGCGCTTGTGCCCATCTATGTACTCTGAGGATTTTATGATGTTTATATATGGTTTTTATTTCTTTTTTGTGTCTTATGGATTGTGTGTACAAAAATGTCTTTACATGTGTATGATCATGATCTTTTTATATGTGAGAAAGATGCCAATCTAAAATGTGATTAGCTAGAGTATCTGTGATTTGATTTAGACTCCTAGGAATATGAAAATATGTAATATAATCAAAGTTGTGTTCCAAGAGACGTACCCTAAGGAATCATCGGTATAAAGTAGGGTTGTGCACGCGGTATATTCTGTTTAGCTGCGACACAACCAGTTGAGCATCTAGATAGACCCGGAGACGAGAGATACCCAATGACAAAGCGTCATGAAGCAACTCAATAACTGCACTATACTCAACAACATTGTTTGTGGTGTCACCTAAGCATATTCCTCCAGAAGATAACAACTGACCCTGTGGTGTAAAGATCACCCAAGATGCGGAGGCAAGCCTCCGCGTGTGTCGACTAGCACCATCGGCATACCCAACGAACACCTTGGATTCACTTAACATCTGCCATAATGAAAAAAGATAACATCAATGACACGTACATAGCACGTTTTTCAAAAGAAATGTAAAAAAAGTGATAGCACAAAGACTATACATATGTTACAAAAAGTTACCCACAGTGACCTTTCTATGAGTAATACTTCTTGAGGTAGAGCCCATTTCTAGGCTCCGCCAAAGAATTCCCTTCAAAATCGACCAAACGATAAGCGCCCTTTTTTAAAACCTCCTTAACAATGAAGGGTCCGAACCACATGGGTTTAAACTTTCCTGCCCCTAGGGGGTCCTTATCTTGGTCATAAACTAGGACAAGGTTGCCCTCAGAAAAAACCCGAGGACGAACGGACCTATCATATTGACACTTGACCTTATGTTTATGAGCTTCATTGTCCAGGGCCGCATCGCGACGCTGTTCATCAAGATGCTCAAGGTGTACTAACCATTCTTCAAGCAGAGAAGTGTCTGGCAATAAATGTACTGCCAATTTCAGAGATGGAATTTGACATTTGGTGGGAAAGACTGCTTCCATCCCGTAAATGAGTTGGAAAGGTGAGAAACCGGTTGCAGTCTTAACTGAGGTTCGGTAATCCCATAATGCCGAGTATAACATCAAATGCCAATTTGACTTGGCTGAGTTGATAGTTCGCTGTAGCATCATCTTGAGAGTTTTGTTAACAGCTTCCACCTGCCCATTGGCTTGGGGATAGTAAGGTGATGCATGTTCTTGCCGTAACCCAAGCTTTGACGTTAACTCAGACATCATTTGGTTCTGAAAGTGACTGCCATGGTCAGTGAAAATCTCTCTCAGGACGCCGAACCATGCTATAATCTGGTTAAATAAGAAGAGAGTTGCAGTCTCTCCATCATCTTTAAATGTTGGCATAGCTTCGACCCACTTAGTGAAGTAGTTGATAGCTATGATGATATAGTGGTGCCCCCTTGCTGATGGGGGGTTGCATGTAGTGTAATCAATCCCCCACTTAGTGAAGGGACCAACTATGATGACAGGAAACATAGGAGCTGGATGTGCCCTCATCTTCCGTGAGAAGATTTGGCACGGATGGCACTTCTTGACTGACTCGATACAATCTTTGATAAGTGTGGGCCAGAAGTAACCTTCTCGTAAAATCTTTTGGGTTGTTGCCAACCCAGATAAGTGACCACCACAAGCTTCTGTATGACAATCGTTGAGCACTATGACGGCCTCCTCATGAGTGAGACATCGACGCAAGATGCAGTCTACACCTCTACAATACAACGTATCATTGAGTATGAGATAGTTCTTAGCCTGATGGCGTATCCGCCGATGCTCATCATGAGAAGCAGAGGTGGGGCACTTCAAAGTATGGAGATAGATCAGTATATCTCCGTACCAGGGGTCTGAAGATTCAATCAAAAACATCTCCCCCCGGATAGGCGATTCCTTAGGCACAACGTCACCTGACTCAACCGGAAGCTCCAAGATAAGTTCTGCGAAGACCAGTGACTTTTTGGAATTCGCTGAAACGAAGTCTAAGTCAAATTCTTGGAGGATTACCATCCATCTACTGATTTTTCCACCGATAACTCGTCGAGTCAACATGTACTGGAATGGATTCATGACGGCAATGATGGTGGTCTTGCGAAACATAACATAGTGACAGAACCGTTGAACAGCATGAACTGCTACCAACGTAAGTTTTTCGAGATGGGTATAATTAAGTTCTGGTCCTACAAGGCCTTAGCTCAGGTAATAGATCACGTATTCGAAAAATGAATCATCCTCCTGAACTAAAACCATGCCTATGGTTGACTTTGCGACAGCCAGATATAATAAGAAGTCTTTGTTATAATTAGGTGGCTGTAGCAGAGGTACGGTAGTAAGGGCGTGTTTTAATGCGTCAAAAGAGCGTTGAGTAGCTTCGTCCTAGAAAAAGGGAACATCTTTCTTCAGTAAATGCATAAAGCCCTTGGTGATTTCGTCATAGTTGGCGATGAAGCGTCGTAAGAAGTTCGCCTTGCCTTGAAGACTCTGCAGTTGTAAGATTGTGCATGGGGGGGAAACTAGACTATTGCCTCCACCTTAAGAGGATCGACCATGATCCCTATTGTTGAAAAAATGAAACCTAACAAACATCCTGATGTGACACAAAAGATGCACTTGTTGGGATTCAAGCGAATCCTGAAGTAGCGACAGCGTTCGAAGATTAGTCGGAGGTGCATAAGATGATCCTTTCACTTGCTAGAGCGTGATGCTAAATCATCTAGATAGTCCTCAACGATATGTTTTAGGTTGTGAAATGCAAACTACATGGCTCGCTGGAAAGTGGCTCCAACATTCTTGAGACCAAAAGGCATCTTATGATAGGCGAATGTACCCCACGGACAAATGAATGTCGTTTTATGTTGGTCCTCAGGTTTGATTTGGATTTGATTATATCCTGAAAAACCATCCATGAATGAAAAGGCTTCACAACCGGTGCATTCATCAATGATATGATTGATGAATG
Organism: Picea abies; assembly: GCA_900067695.1. Classification (NCBI taxonomy): domain Eukaryota; kingdom Viridiplantae; phylum Streptophyta; class Pinopsida; order Pinales; family Pinaceae; genus Picea; species Picea abies. The sequence goes on along the minus strand of CBVK0100919291.1, from coordinate 6,305 downwards.
GAGTTGGATAATTATCTTTTGGACATGCCTTATTCAAATCACAGAAATCGGTACATACCCGAATCGTGCCTTGTTTTTTATCGACCGGCATGGGGTTTGACACCCACTGAGTCAAATGAATTGGGTAAATGAACCATGCCTTGAGCAATTTCTCGACCTCAACTTTGATGGCTTCCGCTTTCCTAGGATTAACTGGATGAATTTTTTGTTGAACAGGCTTAGCATCAGGATACGTAGTGATCTCATGTTCAACTATTTTCGGATCGATGCCTGGCATTTCCTCATAATACCAGGCAAAAACATCGCGGAATTCTTTGAAAAGATCCGTGTAAATCTGAACCTCTTCAGGGGAGCAATTCGCTCCGACGAAGACATTCTCCACGATGCCAGGGTTTTGGGAGATGTTGATAGGTATAGTGGCAGCGATAGTCGCCATATTTCCCTCAGCATAAATTTTCTGTGTAGCTAAGAGGTTAATGGGACATGGTTGATCTCCCGTCATGGTGATAGTGAATTCTCCGGCCTCGATTCGGCTTAAATTTGGGAGGAAATATGATCTGTGATGAAGATCTTCCCAAGGTTTGTCCGGACTAGTCATTGCTTCGATTACAACTTCATCAGAAGGTAAGACTAAGTCTAACGAATCGGTGGTAGCAAGAGAACCCTGAGCCCATATAGGCTCAAGAAGTGGATCCAACTCTTGTGCGGGAGTCAGATCAGGAGTAGCTGAAGTCTGCTGGAATAAAGAGTACGCTACTTCAGCAACCAACAAGGGCATGGACATGCCAGTGTGCCCTATCTCATCCACCGTGGTTGATGGGGAAGGAAGAATCCACGGATCCTGAAAGTAAGTCATGCGGAACGACGAGGCATGAAAAATCTTAGCCTTGTGGTGAGTTGATATAAACTTGACATTGCCATGAGGAGGTGGGTAATCGAAAGTACCCATCAAAGATGGGCACAAACCAACTCCTATGTTAATGACATTAGCATGAGGATTATCTATCATGGGAACCGTGGATGCCCCCAAAGTTGGGTCAGGTCTAGAGAAGGACAATTGATCAATGGTCACTATCCAGCCTTCATGTGGAAACAATAAGACTCGAAAAACTGTAGCGACCACCACTTGCATAGCATAAGTCCAACTATGACCTAACAAGAGATTGTAGTCGAGGGGGGCATCGACTACCTCTACTTCGACGCACACGGTCTTTCCTCCTAACTTCACAGGGAAATAAGGAATGATGCCATGTGGTCGGAAAGAACGACCGTCGAACGCAGTGAGGAGAGTAGGTGACGGAGACAACTTGGGCTTACCAATGGCTTTCTAGCATGATAAGGACATAACGCAAGTCAAAGCGCCCTCGTCGACCACCGTGCAGAAGATATTCCGTGTAAACGTTTTCATGGGATGAGCCACTACTATCTGAAACACGACGTGGTAAGGAAAACGAGGTTTCAAGTCAGTTGTATCTAACATGATGGTACCTGGGTTACAAGTCTCCGTAGAGCCTAAAGCAGTCAATAAGGCTTTCCTCTGAGTAGGGAAACTTTGGAGGACCTCCAAAGAGGACATAGCACAAGGGGTTTGGGCTAAATCTTCCACCACAGAGTAGTTCTGGGCAGCCCTTGCATTTGGATTGGGAGAAGCTTTCTTAAATGCACCTTTTGGAATGCGTGTCATCGTTTCTCCCAACGTCTTCTCAATTTGTAAAGGAAGAGATGGGAGTTCGAATTCTTTTCCCTTCTCAGAGGCCCTTGGTTTACTATAGTCGTGTGCTCTAGTCGTTATTAAAGCATCACCCCTAACCATATATACGTTCACGAAAGAGGAATTATTTGGGGGAGGGCAGGTTTCTTGGCTGCCCCCTTCGACACTTGTAGAGGCTTGAGTTAAATTTTTCCCATGCTAAAAGGGATTCATCAACACGGCTTGTTGTTGCTGTGTGACAAACTTATGGGCCTCTACAAGTCAAGGAGATAGATGGGTTGGGTGGTCTTCCGCACATAAGTTGCATGGATACCTCACCTTCCTCTTTTCTGTGGTGCCCTCACCATCATTATCAGTAGGTTTCTTATCCCCCTTACCCTTCTTGCATTGTTTTTTCTTCCCTTCAGGCTGTTGGGTGGCCTTTGGGTTAGTCGTCTGTATGGAGTGTACTTCCGACATTTGGGTAGGAGGAGCAGCCAAAGCAGTAGTCTGGCTGGCCACTGAGTGTTGTATAGATAATTGTTGCAATTGTTTTGTCAATTGCTCAGCGGGCTTAGTTTGTGCCAAACCAACGATACCATCGGCATGTGGTCTGGCTCTCTGTCTGGTTTTATCCAGTATCGATCATGGTGCATCCGACAGGATGTTGTACAATAGACCAGACTGAGAATAGATAAGCTCAAACTGTTGAGCCCTCATGATGGCATCTTCTTCGGAGAAAACCCCAGAAGTTGCGACGTATTTGGATAATTACAGTACTAACGACTTAAGGAACCACTCAAGAAGGAATGTTGGTAGAATTGGTACTTTGATTAGACTCTTTGGGGGTCGCCACTCTCGGATATGATCAGAGATATGGTCTGCTGTTGTCTGCTCGAAATTGGCTAGCAACTCTGTACTGGTGTCGTATCTCACAGGTAACTGGAAATGGTTAAGGAAGGCCATTGCTAGTTCTCCAAATGAAGAGTATCGTGAACGATCAAGCTCTATGTACCATTTCGCGACACTCCCAACAAGAGTGTGTTGAAACAATCGCAACTGGACGGAGTCATCTTTCAGTGAGTTAGATGAACACCAGAGATGGAAAGTGGTCATGTGATCACCTGGATCCTCGTTAGGCTTGGCCTCAAACTTTGGAATGTCCGAAGGCAACTTCGTTGGCATAGGAGGCCAACGCGGATCATGACATATAGGATCATTTAACAACCGTGTCAAATTTGGCAAGTGTAACATCGCTAGGAATGGTAGTTTGGGTTGCTGTTGATAGCCTGGATAAAAGGGTCCTAGAGTTTGACTGGCACCAGGTTGCTAGGAAAAGTTTGGCTGCTGGCCCGGATTCTGGTAGAAACCATGGCCTTGACTAGCATAAGGGTTTTGCATCTATGGAGACATCATTGGCGGATTCCCCATAAAGGACATAGGATGTTGGGCATTCATCGTTTTTGACAGACTTTGGGAAGGATTACTCCATGCCGGTCCTCATGGGAGAGGCATAGAAGTCTGTCCGAGGTTCCATTGACTGTGGAAAGAATTAACCTAGAACGAAATTCCAGAGGAAGGAACGGATCCTTGTCCCGAGTTCCAAGGTCCTGTTATATGTGCCCCCAGCGCAGGAATAGTACCCTGTGCCGGAGTAGACTGTCCAAAAATGGATGTGCCCCCAGATGGGAAAGCAGTGGATGTGAAAGTGTTATTACCAAATGTCCCATTCCAAACAAACAGTGACGAACCTACCAGCTGAGTTTGCACAGGTGTTCCTTGACTCCCGGCTCCAAATGAACTCGTGTGTGCAGGCTGCCCGGCGGACTGCTGATGCAGACCACCAAGCGAAGGGGACGAAGGAGAGATATGACCTCCATCATAAGGAAAAGCGTTGAAAGGGACAGGAATGCCCCCAATTTGACCTTGTAGAGGAGTGTTAGAGATCCCTGCCCCCAGACCCAAAGTCTATAAAGTGGAGTGAGTGAGTGCAGGACTTGTACCTGAACTAGGAATACCGTATGAAAACGGAGGGCCTGTTGCACTAGGTGTGAAGGGAGGTGTGGCCACCACGATAGATGGGGACGGTCCACTGTGCGACATAGTTGCGGCCAAGACCGTAATGGCTCGGACCGTCGACGACAAGTTAGGAGATGCTTCTCTTGTGGTGACAACAGTGATGGGAATGGAAGAATTCCCAGAGGAAGTAACAACATTTGTTGCCATAGCTGTGTGAGGCACTGACAAGATTTCGTAAAATTGAATTGGCACAATAACTTGCGGCCAAGTATCAGTGTTTGAGGTTTCAACCGAGCCAAGATTGGTGATTCATTCCTCCGGGAGTTGTTCGGGCTCAATGGTTTGGAACCCGGTTGCTTCGAAAGACCCTTGTTGGTCTCGCCTCCTCCTCAGAGGTGGCGGAGGTGGCTCCAGTATAACCGACGGTAGGCCCAGAAGCCTTCGTGACTGGCGGAGCTCTGAATCCTCCACTATGTGAGAAGATCCACGACATGCTAAGGTATTCTATAGGAACAAACAGTAACATACACTAAAAGAAGCCCCTATGAGATAAGACAAGCAATCACTAACTATTTTGAAGAACAGTTACAACAACCAACACTAGAGCAACTTACCAGTGCAAGTGAAACTCAAATACGGAAACACTCTCTAGGTATACTCTGCAAAGCGTGGCCTGATGTCTGTCCTAGGTACCACGGTATACCCCCGCATTCACCGTTGTATGTCCCTAAAAATATTGGCAACTAGTTTTCCAGCACGCGAACAGTCACCAGGCGGGTACAGTCGATAGTCGGGTAGACCACAATGAGCAGGGTATCAAGCCCAAAACCTATCAAGGGTATCGAGAGAAAATGGTCCGAAAGACAACTGAGGACCTCGAATGGATTCGAGACCCACGAAGCTCCGTGGCAAATGCAGATGACGGAATCCCTCAACAAATCCTCGATATGTGTTCTCCACTACGCTTGGTCCAACTTTGGAGGGGTTATCTCCGCTACCTTTCCTTACGCGACCTCGTGTTTAGCCCTTGTGTTAGAGGGGGGTCCCGGATAACTTTCACGTAACTAGACTTCTACACTTCCTATGACAGACTCCAATGTTTGGTTTGAGTGGCCTTGGAGAATTTACTCTCCAACCTATTCCAAGGCCCTAGTCCTGAGCTAGTGTATGAAACCTACAAACAAAAAGTCTAATAGTTTTTAATTAGCATTTCTTTTAATGGGATTTTTTACGTCACAAGGTATGAAGGTGAAACTGATGGTGTGTAAAGACTCAAAGAAAAATGAATAAGAAATTCTTGGAAACAAAAACTTTTACAAAAATGCAAAAACCAACAACTTTTCACTAAGAAAGATTTATTTTCTTTTCAACCTTTCTAAGATTTCATGCAGCAAACATAAAGGAATTTCACTCAATCTGTGAGCTACTTATGTTCTAAATGCAGTGCAAAAACTTATGAAGAAAAGACTTCTTCCTAGCTAAACACAATCTTCAAACAAAGAAGAAAATGAAAAAGAGATTTTTTTTTTATTTAATTGCAAAATGAAGCAACAAAGGGAAAATGCTGACAAGCACAAAACCAAGATAACAAAATAAAATTCTGGCTTAAAGCGCAGATCGCAAAGAACCAGAGCAAAGACGCACAATGACAACCGAGAAAGCACCAATTCTAATACTTGTCTAAAAACCATAAAACAAATTTTTTCTTTTGTCTTTTCTATCAAAACATCAACTAAGAAAAACACAGGCTAAGGATAAGAGTTCCTAACCTACTGACTGTGCAACTCTAGACTCAAAACCCCTGAAAGGAAAAACTTCTCACCACAAGAGGGGATGACTGCCCCACCCTGAATGAAAAGCAACCTGACAAGCCCGCGAATGTCACTGAAACAACATGCGTGCAAACACGTGCTGAGCTATAACAGAGCGCGGGTACCCGCGGGCTGAACTGATACAGGCCGCGTGTATGTGCAAAATCCAAGACAAAACTAACCATAGACAGTCCAGACCTAGAAGAGGCCTTTGGTATTGACAACTAGGGTCTCTTGAAGGCTTGGATGCTTCTTCTTTAACAGAAAAGGAAAATAAATGCTAAAGATAACAAACACAATAAAGCAGACTGAAACAAGACTGTGAACCAGCAAGACCCAGACAGGATCCAGAAAACCCCCTTTGAATGTAAAATTCTGATAGGGAAGAGGAGACTGCCTCTCAAGCTTTCTGAGTCCTACATGCTACTGAAACCACCACAACAAGCATTCAAACACGAGCTGTAAGAGGTTAGGGCACGGGTTACACACGTGCAGGCCTTCTGTAGGCCGCATGTACCTCTGTGTGTCCCGATAATAAATGTCAAGCAACAGTCAAGGAAAAACTGGTATTAAGAACTAGGTTCCCTGCTAGCTCTGACCTAACAGAAAACAAACAAACAAATAAACAGAAAATCTAATTCTTTGAACTACCCAAAAACCTTCAACTAAATCCGGAACCCTAAGAGTATATCCCCAGTGGGGTCACCAATTCTGTTGTTGGGAAATAATACCCTACAGACTAACAAGCTAGGGCTGAACTTGTATGCAGATCATGACCTTAAAGA
>CBVK0100919288.1:0-13092 GCA_900067695.1 Picea abies | reverse complement strand
GAAAAGCAGAGAGAAAAAGATTTAAAGTGGACTTCCCTGACAACATTCATATTATGGTTCTCTTGGTGTACCCACTTGTGTTTATAACTGCATTATTACACAAAGAAATATTGAGAAATAAAAATAAAGGAAACCTACTCCTAAACCTACTCTAAACTACTAAATAGATCAAAAGACAAAGTAAAATCGTATTTCCAATGCAGCCACAAGAGCATCTTCAATCCTGCAAGGCATAGAAAGTCGAAAATCAGAATAAAAGAATGTAGTATTTGCAGACACAAAAGAAATATGTCATGCTTACCTCCTATATACTCTTTTAAAAACAAAACAATCATGACCTTACCATTCTTTTGAAACTTCTTTATGTATGAATCCTCCAACCATTCTGCAATTTGGACATGATATGGGTCATAATGGCATGGAAGAGTGTAAGTAAGTTTGGAAAACTGGTCAATATTATGGGGACCTGACATAACCATCAACCAAGGCCAAAGTGCCCCATCCTCTTGACAATTCTCCAAGTGTTCATCCATTTCTTCACCTGGAGGATCTAAAAAAATCATGTCATGCTTAATTCCTAGATATTTAGGTAGAAACAAATCAAGCACAACTTTATCTGTATTATGAAGATTTTTAGATACAAATCTTCAAGCCATTCTAAGATCCTGTCATAAAATCTAGGATGAAAACTATGAATTTGATGAAATGGATATATCAATGGAGAACACATCATAAGAGGATTCACGACATCAATTAGATTATTGGTTTGAATGCTTCCTTTGATGATATTGATTGTTTCAAAATGTGAAGCATAAACATTAAAATTCGAACTAATCGAAGAATGAATAGAAAATTTGATTTCCATAAGAATAAGTGCATTGTTGTTTTCAACAATAAATTGTGTAAAATCATCTTGAAACGTGTCATTTTTCCATGAGAGTGACGAAAGTGAAAGAGCATCAAATCCAACTTCATAAATGTTATGTTTGGAATTAATTTCACCAAATTTTTGCATATCAAAAAGATTTGATTGTGATGGAAAAGAGTAAGATATTGTGGGTAAAGTATCAAGTCCACCAGAATCTAAGAACAGATCAGGATATAAAGAGTAATAGGAATAAAAAATGAACACATGAAAAGAATATCTTGAGCTATGATATTTAACAATGGTATTCTCAAGACATTCCTCTTTACTTTTCTTAAAACTTTCACTCTGTTTTGGTGATAAATTCTTCAACATAATATGATCATCTAAATTTGTCTCATGTATTATAGATAATTCAAAACTTTCACGAGAAACATCTGATCTTTCTTGTGGATAAGGTATGATTTGTATATGAGGGTTTAAGGTTTCTTCTTCCAATTGCATATCTACATCTATAATCAGTTTCATTGGAATGTTAGAATGCTTAATATCATTTTCTTCACCTAAGTGTTCTTCAATAATTTAATTTAAGTATTGATTAGAGCAAGGGTTAGAAGAATATGGACATTCATCTTGACCCAACATCAAATCTTCTTCCATGATGGTCGAGGACTGAATATACAATGCTTCAGAGGAAAAACTAGTTTGATTGTGAGTAAAAACCTTTTCAATAGATTCTACCTCACTTGCTTGTTGAAAATTTTTGGATGGATTCCTTTCATCCTGTAAACAAAATTATTCTCGCAATTGAGTGATAGGATGTGTAACTGATTCATCATTTGCGATTGAATATAACTGGATGAAAGGAATGCAAGCATCATAGAGGAGATTTAGTACAAATGACATGTCATCAAGATTAAATTTACAGAGAACATGATGGATTCTTATTGAAAATCCTTCTGAAGGTGAATTTTTGTTGATTAGTAAAGTCTGAAATTCTTCACATAATCGATTGTAATCATAGTTTTCAAAAGCATCTAAAAATTCATCTGGAAATTGAAACCAATCAATAATGTGATATGCGGGAAAAGACTCAAACCAATGTTTAATTTGACCCCTAAAAGTAAAAGAAAACAATATGCATAAAACCTTTAAATCAGAAATATCATGTTTGATGCATTTACACCAAAACTTGTTAATATGGTCTTTAGCAGATACATTCCCCCCACCATCAAAGGTGAGTTTGGACAAGCAAGAGACTGCCTTGATGGGAATATCAGGTAATGAGAAGTCGAAAGCATGTTCCAACACAATGATTTGAGGAGCCATGTGGAATTAAATGTATTCAAAACAAAGACTCCTACAAGGCCAGCTTGTCAGTCTGGCTTGCCTTCTAATGCATTTCAAGATGACTCAGAAGAAAAGTTTATAAATCTAGAATTATGACGGACTGAGGGGTAAAACATTTAATCATTAAATTTACCTTGGACCTCCTTCTAGCGCCATTTGTTGATGAGTGTAAGTGACACACCGTCAACTGGAAGGATAGACCCGCTCCAGGGTTGTCTAATTAACCCAAGCCATTTCGTGTGACCTATTCTGACGAGTTTAATGGCCCTATTAGCCAACTAGGGTCCTAAAGATAGAACAATGAATAAAATAACTAAAGAAAAGATTCTAACAATCGACACAATAATTACAAATATTTATCTAAGAATGTGAATATACAAATTATTATGAACATTTTATATACAGTTTACAAGTTTTGCATGAAATCTTGCGAAAATGATTGTTTGATAAAGTTTTTGAATCAAATATGAAAAACACTTCTTTTTTTTGTTTTTCTTTAAAGATGTCAAACAAATAAATACCAAATGAATACAATTGAAACAGTGACACAAAAACAGTCAAAGTTAATTAATGTAATCATTGTTTCATTCATAAACAACTCTAAATAAAATAAAAGAATGCATCTACTAACCTCTAATTGATCAGTCAACTGAGTTTATCTTCCTGTATTGTATGAGCTCCTACCTATACTATTGTTAAGGGAAACCTATAACAGAACAATACTAGCACTTCCATAATACATTCAAAGAAGTATTTGATATTGGAATAAATTAATAACAACAAAAGACATCTAATTAAAAATCATGTGATCTTAGGATGATCAATATTTAAGAATGAGAGAAAAATCAGATCTAAATATTGATGTTATCCAACATTTAACATTAAGAATAAATTCAAAAATGATCAAATGATAGATCAACCACACATAAAAACTAGAATTAGAAATTATGAACAACATATAACATTTAACAGTATGAAAACACCATATGATGACAAACTAAAGCTAAAATCAACCATAATAATATTCTCATAATACAACAGTAATGAAGGAACGAAATGGAATAAGTATCACATAGGTCTAAAGCGAAATATGAATTACTTTCCCATATTCTTTCTCAAAATCAAATGCCCATATTGTAGTCCTGGAAGATTTTTTTGGGATAATAAACTCTTAAAGATAAAAAAAATAATAATAATACATAAATGATAGCAATTAACCATGCATTGATAAAAAAGACTAAAACTAACTTAAATCAATGCATAATCAATTATTCAAAGAATATGAAGATATTATAATGAAAATAAAACCATTTTATTCATGGGACAAAATCCATTAAGCAAGCTGGAATTCCATATTCTTATTTGAAAATACTCGTCCATTCTCCCAAAGATTCCAACTATCTATTACTCCATTTGAAAAGAATAAAAGTTTACAAAATAAATAATATACAAAAGAGAAAGGATAAAAATTCTCCTCTCCATTTTTTGGATCTCTTGGCTCTAAACTTTCTCATATATTTATACAATGAATAAACACTCTAGGCATCACTAATAATTTTCGCCACCTAAAATTTTCCTCGTAAAGAGACACAAATATCTCTCAAATGATACATGTTTTTGGGAAAATGTTGCGCGAAAACTAAATGGGTCCATTTGGGAGATGGGTTTTCAACCGTTTCTTCAAATTCCTCACAGTTTAGCTGCAATCATTCCTTCAAAATCGCATGTTTAATCTTGACACCTTTCCAAATTTTATCTGTTGTTGCTCATAAAATTATTTGCAGCAATCCAATATTATTTTTGGATCAATAATCTTGAACATATTTAGATAATAAAATCAAGCCATGATAAGATCTGTACCAAATAACTGATAATAGAAACCTATGAAACAAAAACAAACCTAAATTAATAACCTAAAAAATTAATAACCTAAAAATTATGAATAAAACAAAATCTAGAACAATAAAATCAAAAATGAATTTAAATTAATTATAAGTTCTAAAAAAACATTGTTTATGATTTCCTTTCGAATATGACCTAAAAATTCTAGAAGGTTCAAGTTAATGGAGAGGAGAAAAATATTAATTTTGGGTTTTTACAAAATCAAACAAATGATAGATAATTATTTTTATTTTTATTATTATTATTATTTTGAAATGAGATGCAAAATGAAAACATAATTTAATTAATTAATATCACTAAATGATTTTATGAAAATGAGAAACCAACCAAGATATTATTTGATGAAGTATATGAAGTATTGAACACATTATTCAAAATAGTCAAACTTGCTAATGAGCAAAAGAAAGAACACAATCATAATTTAAACGAAAGTAAACAGTTGATAAAAATTAACGTTTTTGTTTAAATTAAGATTTTTATGCTCATTTCTAAATTTTGACATACTCTTGTAATGAATGTCTCATACTATAGTGAATGTATTAAGTTTGTCTCAAAGCAATCCAATGTATGAAACTATTTGAAAAGGTTGATTCTGTAGCTCATTATAATTATCAAGATTCTAATGGGGGCCCTTTAAATTTTGTAAACATTTAGGGGGACTTGTTGGGGCCCAACAGGTATACAAGAATAAATTGAATGAAGATGGATAGGTTACAAGGAACAAAGCTAGATTGGTATGTAAATGATATGCACAGGTTGAAGGAATTGACTTTGAAGAGACATTTTCCCGAGTTGGCAGAATGGAAGCAATCTGATTGCTTATAGCGTATGCATGCTCCAAAAATATTAAAGTGTATCAGATGGACGTAAAATCAGTTTTTCTGAATGGGGAACTTGAAGAAGAAGTCTACATTGAACAACCAAAAGGATTTTAGTTGTCAGAGAACACAGATTATGTGTGTAAATTAAATAAGGCTTTGTATGGTCTAAAACGGGCTCCTAGAGCATGGTAGTCTAGAATAGATAAATATTTACAGTAGGCAGGGTTCAAAAAAGGAAGTGAAAACAACAACCTCTACATCAAGGTAAGTCAAGATAGTATTTTATTAATTGAATTTTATGTTGATGATATTATTTTTGGTAGTGATGATGACAAGTTAAGACAAACATTTGCAAAGGATATGCAGAATGAATTTGAAATGTCATTACTTGGAGAACTATCCTTCTTTTTCGGAATTTAGATACGTCAAAACAACCAAGGAATTTTTATTTCAGAAACCAAGTATATCATAGAAATTCTAAAGAGGTTCGGAATGGAAGATTACAAATCAGTTATATCCCATGCAAACTAGTTGCAAGTTGAGAAAAGATGATGATTAAAAGTCTACAGATCAGAGGCAATAAAGGTCAATGATTGGTAGCCTACAATATGTGACAACATCAAGACCAGATGTAATGCAGGAAGTTGGACAAGTGGCACAATTTCAAGCAACACCAAAGGAATCACATGTATTAGTAGTGAAGAGGATTTTTAGATATCTCAAAGGAACAAAAGAGTTTGGATTATGGTATCCAAAAGGAAAGGATATATCACTTATTGCCTACATAGATGCAGATTGGGCAGGTTGTATTGATGATCGATGAAGCACCAGTGGAGAAATCTTCTACTTGGGTGAGTGTTTAGTATCATGGCTAAGCAATACAGAATCATCAATATATTTATCTACAGGCGAGGCAGAGTATATTGCAGCAACAACATGTTGTACATAATTTTTTTGGATGAAACAAACTCTGACATATATACAGGTTGAGTATGATGAGCCCATTCCAATCTATTGTGATAGTACAATCTCTATTAGTATCTCAAATAACCTAGTGATGCACTCCAAGATGAAGCACATTCCAATCAATTATCACTTTCTATAGGACCAGGTTGCAGAAAAGAACATCATAGTTGAGTATGTGGGAACAAAAGAACAAGTGGTAGACATCTTTACAAAACCACTTCCAAGGGAAGCCTTTGAGTATCTTCTCCAGAGACGCAGAGTTATTTCTAGTCTAAAATGAATGTTTTTGAATGATTATGTTATATGTCTTATATGTACATGAGGAAACACCATAAAGAGGACAATTTAGTTAGGGGGAGAAACCCCAGATGGAAAGATACATTTTCCATTGATGACAAAGAGGGAGAGATTTATTAGATGCAAAGGACAGATGCATGGTTCTAGGGGGAGCATGAGTGATATGAATTCAGTATTGCATGACATGATTTCAGTATTGCATCACAGTGTTTCCATTAATGCCAAAGGGGGATATTTTTTATTAAGGTTGGTTGTCATTGATGTCAACCATTGAAGTAAGTCTGGTAGAAAATCCCGATAACACAAAGGTTTGGGCAATGGACCCAAGCTCTTTTTATGTAAATATGACTCATTATTTTCATGTCACAGTTGATAAGAAGTACAAATGGATCAACTCCAAAGTGGTCCCCTTATGGTGAAATCCCTCATGGGAAGACGCTTTGTGGATTGAGTTATCCTAGAAGTATGGTTAGATAACCCATTCTTAATTGTGGAACAATGAGATGAAGGTCAGTGAATTTTTCAGTGAAACTATTCTATATGGATAGTGCTTGACATGCCATTTCCAGTGGTATGTGGAACGTCACATAAATCCTCACGGTTAGAGAGTTATGGCAATGTGAAAATGGAAGAGCCTCATAAGTCATCTAGAAGCCCCAAAAAGTCAAAGTGTTTGCAAAAGAAATTATTTAAATAATAAAGTTAATGGAGAACTCCCTAAAATAAGGAAAGTGGGATTCTACATGAAAGTATAAATAAGAGGCAAGAATCTCTCATTTAATCACACTTGAACACATTGAATATCTTTTGTTTTGTAAGGCTTATTGAAAGTAACCATTGATACATCTGAAGTTGCAAAAGTATCAGGTAGTACGAAGGGTTGACAGAAAAAGTTTCAGAATTACAACGAATACTAAAAAACCCTAGTTTATGAGGTGTACGTGAGCTGACAGGGTATTAGGGTGCGTACATATTGAGGCGTACGCGGGCTGATAGTGTATTAGGGTGCATGTGTACGCAAACTGGCAATGTATTAGGGTGCGTACATGTTGGTAAATCCATGGAAACTTGAAGAGATGAATATGAAGAGATTCTATACTTTGAGATCAAGCTCCCATGAAGGTCTATAGTGCTCAAATACATCAAATCTATCCATTGGTTCAAAAGGTATGTCTTATTCATATGAATGTTGGATTTCGATGTATGCATGAGAAATGGTTATGGAGATTTGAGAATTATCCCTAGAGAGACTAGTGGATGCATGGGATCTTCTCTATAAGTCAGATCTACAAAAATACAATGTTGGTATATTTATCATTGATACTTCTTGTTGAGGCACATCTTGTATTTCTTGGCATATGGCTAAGATTTTTTGTGGTACATGGTTGAGATATTGTATTTGTGAAGTGGTTGATGTATTGAGAGGATGACTATCATAAAGGGTTTGATGACTATATCATGTGAGGGTTATTATAATTGTTCATGATTACCACACCTATATGGCACTTGACTAGAGAAAGATATATATTCTTTGGGTAAAGTTTATGTATGGATATGCAATCACAGGGTACACTTACAGTCTGGATACAATGACAAGTTTCATATCTATGTGAAAAGGTTACAGAGGGTCAAAAGTTTTCAAGAGAAAGAAAACCCTAGTTCTCAGAAGGCATGCGCAGGCTACATAACAGTTTGGTCACGTACATACGTGGGTTGCATAACATAAAGGGTGTGTACATACGCATACTACAACACTACATGTCACGTACCTGATGTATTTTATTGACACATATTCAGTTCAGGTACAAATTGATTACATGGAAGTTGTATAGGTTGGTTACAGGTCAGTGGTACAGGTTGATACAATTGTATAGTGGTATATCTCACAGTTATAGTGTGATAGTGGTTCCATTATTCTACTTCTACATTAGGGCGGTTGGATGGGGAAAAGACAGGTGATTATAGCCACCTTTCAGTTGTAGTCAGAGAACATAGGGGGTTGTATCCTCCTTCTAGTTGTAGCTAGAGAATTGGGGAGTTGGAGCTTACCTCAGGTTGTAGCTTGAGAAACTAGGGGGCTAGAGCCTCCTTCCAGTTGCAGCTGGAAAACAAAGGAAGTTGGTGCTTCCAATGAATGTAATTATTCAATACATATAAGAAAAATCATTATGTGTTTTTATCCCACTTTGGGTTTCCACTTAAAACACTGGTGTACTGTGTATGTGTATGATTGTTCATTTGTTCATTGCTTATTTACTCTACAGTTATTGGATGATAATGATACATTGATATAACACTCGTATTATATGGTTAAAAAGGATTAAATTTCTCTATTAATGATTCACCCCCCCACCCCTCTTATTAATCCAACAAAATTAACTATACGATCATATTTGGAGCCTTCTGATCCTCACACTCAATATCCATAAGAGATACTCTTCTTCTTCTTCTACTTCACATGGATGTGTATGTTCGTGTACACAGTTCTATGTCTCAACTAGAGATTGTCTAAATAGTTGCCTTCTACATCCATCATCATAGATCCTTCTCAAAGTTATCACATGTGGCGTTCCCAAAATAGGAGACAAGAACAACATTTCCATGGTAACTGATATGCAAACCTAGAATTTGGTGTTGTTGTCCTGCTTGAATTTCCTTCTATAATTCATATGAAAACACCATTGTCTAAAAGACAAATTATTCATCCCTTGATTCCTTTGAGTTCTCTTCATCTTATTATGCATGTGAATGATGTTTCTTCCTCTCCTTTTATTTCTCATGTTTGTGAGGACATTTTGCGGCATAATGCCCCATCTTCCTACAATTGACACATCCCTCTTACGATGTGGCTTCTTAGACCTCCTTGGAATTCCTTCTTCTCTTTCCTTTCTCTTCTTCACTTGTGATACAAGTGCTTGGTTTTCCTCATCATCTACCTTTTGTTTCTTTCAGATCAATATAGATTCCTCTTGAGAGAAATCTGCCCATAACTTGTCAAACTCAGGTAACTTCCTTGTTTCATAAATGCCTTGGAAAAATGGGTCCCAAGAGGGAGGGAAACCATTTAGCGTAGTGGTTACTATTTCAACATCTTCTACTGGATCTTCAATGGCTGCAAATTGGTCTTTGATTTCCAAGATCCTTGTAAAGAAGTTGGCTATCATCTCTGACTTGTTCATAGTCACATTTTTGAGCTGCTTTTGTAGGGTAAGCTTCCAACTTGTGTTCTTTATTTCATGGATTCTGCTTAGGGTATCAAACATCTATTTTGCAGTATTTAGTTCTGATACATTGGGTATCATATGATCCTTGATTGAGTCAATCAAGATACTCTTGGCCTTGAACTCATTCTTCTTGATTTTTTCCTTTGCTTCTTTGTCTTTGGGTTCTAGAAGAATCTTATTGACATGATCAAAAATTCATTCTCTTCTAGAATGAATTGTGTTCTATGCTTCCAATATCTGAATTTTTCTACTCCATCCAATCTATCCTCAAGTCTCATACTAGTTGACATTTTCTCCGATAGAAACCCTATCACTAAAAAACCTTGATCTTTCAGAATTCACCAAATTGCACATTGAGGGTTTGAGGGGGTGATATAGGTTAGGGTGCACTGCTCTCTACAAAAATTATCCCCAACGTCCTTGGGAAATTTCTAAATGATCTTGACAAGTTATTGCAATTTCCAGGTGTTGCAAGGTGTCGCTATATCGATCTTCCTTCCACTGGTTAAATTGTTCTGAAGATAACCAACTCTGATTCCATGTTGGATTTTCCTTATGTATGGAGAATTAGTGTTACTAATGTTATTTTACTTCGTTATCATTAACATATATATCATGTACTAAGTAATAGTAACATAAACAAAAGACAAAAATGAACATAAGGGATTTATACTCGAAAAATCCCAAATGGGGGAAAAACCCAAGAACCTTTCTTAGATAGATAGGTTCCATTCACAAAGAAAGTCCAATCAGATAAACCGTATCATAAGTTATAACTTAACCAGGAATACCACCCCAGCTGCAGAAACAACATTATACAAAGGTAGCATACCTCCTCAAGTAATAGCACATAAGAGAGAGATACCAAAAGACTGAGAAATAATAAACTGCACAGCTGCAGCTACTGCATCACCTCCTCCAAACTTGTGCCTTGATTCTATTTAGCTAGGAGTGTGTGTGTGAGTGAACAAATGAGCTAAGGTGCCTCCTTATTTACATTCTTCTTGTCCTTCCAGTTGGGCTGACTTCTCTTCTGGGAAGGTGTCTTTTCATTATACTTTATTCTTCTGGGTTGACTTCTCTTCTAGGGTATTTCAACATCTGTCCAATGGATCTCTTACTTCCATAATATTCTACACATATAAGAAAGGTCATCTAGGAGGGAAATATCCTCCCGCAACTACCAAAACATCAACAAGTGGTAGGTATTAGACCATCAAATTTAGGTATTCTATCATTAATATAATGAGACAATGTGACACATAGAGGGTTCCTCTTCAACCCTTTAAATTTTGAACAACCACATACTACTGGCATGCGATAAAAGATATCCAATTCACGGTGTAATACCATTGACTGAGGCTTTAGGTTTATGAAATATGGCCTGTTATAATTGGCAGAGAAAAGAAACTACCCATTTTCATCAAATATTTTCCTACAATATCTTTCTCCTGATAATATCTTGTGGCATTTTTGCACTGGTGGAATATCTTATGCATTCGAATTAGATCCTGAATTATGATTCGAAAAACTTCAATGATCAATTATTCAAATGCACATACATAAATGAAATAAATTCAATCATATAAATGAATTATAAATAAAATCTAAAATTTCTTCAAGGGGTGGGGCAGAAGTTGACAAAATTGAAACAATATGGAATGAGATGGAATCAGAAGAATTTACCATTTGATATTATAACCTTCTTTTCCCTACATTTGAGCCAAAACATCATCAATACATGCATGAATATGATATTAAAATTTATCGGTTCATTTGTATATAGAGAACAAGATAGTGGGATACAATATGAAACTCACTGAACAGTGACCTACATCAGAGCCTCTGCAAAGAAAAATATGCATAAATTTTAATTTTGAAAGTTTGCATCTCTATTTTTTCGATAAATTTGATATCGGTGCAATGGGGTACATTAATCCATCTAGCACACTGAGTTAACAAAATAAATATTTTTTTAAATATATAGTTTACTAAGTGTTTTTATATACAAAGTGTATCTGTGTGCTTTGTAGCACATCGATACAATATATATATAGTGAAAAATCACAACGAAAAAAAAGAGCAGGAACTTCATTTTTCGAAATGTATTTGTTTATAAATTAAAATATTATTCATTATTTCATTATTTTAGAAGAATTTAGAGGGAATAATTGTGGAAGAGAGATTTACCACCAAATAATTTGGAGTGGAAAGATTTTATGGAAGATCCAAATTTGGAACGGATCCATAGGGCACATTCAAATCTACAGAGATGATTTTCAGGTATGTGATTTAATTCTACTTATCATCTCAATCTTTCTCTATTTTATTCAAAATATTTTCAATGCATGTTAAAAAATAAATAAAAGAGTTTCATATCTACCTTCAGGATTGGAAGTCCTATCTTTCTTGTTGTTTCTTTTGGTTCCCCTCTCTATAATTTTTATGCATATTTTTTTTAGGAAATAGATTTTTATAGGGTTTATTTAGTTGTATATGGAGTGTTCAATATCCATTGAAATGGTACCACTCATTGCATCAGATTCCAAACCATGTCATTATTAGTGATTTTATCAAAAAATGTTTCCATGGTACGTAGTGCGCATTGTACAGGAAAATCACACTAAGGTGCATTGCACACAGGTAATGCCCTGATCCTCACTTTACATAAAAGCACACCGAGATACATATATCTGTCAAAAACATTGATTAGCCAAAAATGTAAATGATATTGATTTTAGGATCATATGATTATAGGTTAGTGGTGCACAATGACTAATAGTATGCATCGGTGAGTATATATGCTTGACGCATTTGGGTGTTCTTTCTAATGATGCACACTGAAATACTAGATTGTATAAAAAATACATAATTTCTATTTGTGATAACTCATGCTTTTGATTTGATACAATATGGCCAATAGAATTTCAAGGAAATACTCTTATTGCGACAAACATGATGGTAGCTCATCCCAACAAGAAAGGGAGGCAAGTTCTTTAAGTTTTATTAAAAATTTAATATATTTAAAATATTTGTAAGTTTATATTAATGATGCATATTTCTTAATGTGTATCATGTATAGAAAGAACATAAAGAAACTAGATAATATTGTTTGCAATTTGAGTGAAAAATAACATAAAATCTTTATGGAAATGTTGCAAAGGGAGGAAACAGGTGGTTCGAAAGGTAATCAACATGAATTTTTTATTTGACTTTTAACTAAATATAAATTTCTTTACATTAATCACTAACAAGTTTTAAACACTTGAATTCACATTTTTTAATGTTATGCAGGGATCGATAGCAAGAGATTGGAATTTCGTCCTGAGAGGACAAAATTCTTAAGGATGTAAATGATGGTGATAGATTGGTCATCAATTCATTTGAACTAGTGCTTGAAGTTGATAAGAGGGGAAAATTGTTTTACATAGCTTTGAGGGACATAATAAAAAGAAATTATAGACATACTTTCCACTTATAATAAAAAAAAAAATCTAGTGACTCCAAGAATCAAGTTATACATAAACTACAAGAAGTGTTTTTGAAGCCATGGTCAATGAGACCCGTGCGACTTGCAAGAGAAAAACTTACAATAACAAAAAATAATTAGTGTAAAAGTATTATTTGTTAAGCCCTAATATTGGCTCATTACCCCTTAATTGGGGCA
>CBVK0100919286.1:0-10865 GCA_900067695.1 Picea abies | reverse complement strand
TATATCATAGAAATGCTAAAGAGGTTCGGAATGGAAGATTGCAAACTAGTCAATACTCCTATGAAAATCAATTGCAAGTTAAGTAAATATGATTGTTTAAAGGCTATAGATCAGAGGCAGTACATGCCAACGATTAGAAACTTACTTTATGTGACAACATCTAGATTAGATGTAATGCAGGCAATTGGATAGGTGGCACGATTTCAAGCAGCACCAAAGGAATCACATGTTCTAGAAGTAAAGAGGATCTTTAGATATCTCAAGGGTACATAAGAGTTTGGATTATGGTATTCAAAAGGAAAATATATATCACTTGTTTCCTACACAAATGAATATTGGGAATGTTTCATTGATGACCGAAGAAGTACTGTAGTGACCATATTATTTAACATCAATTGATTCTACTAACATAACAATAAAGTTCAATAATTCCTCTATATTGAGCAAATTAGTAAAATTCAAAAAATCCTTTAATTGAGCACATTCGCAACACATTCGCATATAGATTTATCCACAAATAATAAAATTTTATAGCAAAATAAAAAAAATACACAATTTTAAATACCTAGTTCTGATGTTAACCCTCTGTTTGTTCGCTTGCCTTGTTGACCGCTGCTGCACTGTGTAAACACTGCCCAAAACCTTGTTCCACCCTGTCAACTAGGACAACTTCCTAGCTCCAGGATATTCACATATAGATTTAACAACGAATATTAAAATTTTCTAACATAATAAAAATAATTACAAAATTTTAAATACCTGGGTCTGATGCTAATAACCCTTCGTTTGTCCGCTTGCCTTCTTGACCGTTGTTGCACTGTGTAAACACTGCCCAAAACCTAGTTCCACCCTACCAACTAGGTAACTTCCTAGCTCCAGGATATCATATGGATATCCTGGCCCCCGTGCCCAAAACCTCCAGCAAACCGGTGCCTGTACTGAACCTTCCCGACTACAGAACTCCACTCTCCTCTCTTCCAATCCAAGAGAGCCCCCCCAAAAATCAATCCATCTCCCATCGAATGATCCCCTCCTTCCTAACCTTCTCCGCTCATATCGCCCCTTCACCGACTTCCCCCCCCCATTTACTTCCCTACCTACCCATTTATTACCTTATCTTATCCTTTCGTAGTTAATGCCCCTTATCCCCTTTATTTATTATTTTATCCTTTCTTATTTATTATCTTATCTTATATTTAATGTCCTATCCCTTCCCGAATACGTAATCTTTAATTTAACAATATAATTTATTAACCCCCTTTAATCGTTTACTTACTTAATTAATGAGTCAGTTAATAATTAATTAATCCTTAACAATCATGAACAAGTAATTAATAATAATTAATTAGTTAATGTTATTTAAGAAATAATTATTGTTTAGCTAAATTTTAGACAGTTAGATTATTAAATTAATTATAATTAATAATCCTATACATATATTTAAGCAGGGTCGTTACAAGTACTAGTGGAGCAACGTTCTACTTGGGTGAGTGTTTGGTATCTTGAATGAGAAAGAAACAAACATCATTATCATTATCCACAGTCAAAGCAGAGTATATCACAGCGGTAACATGTTGTACATAGGTTCTATGGATGAAACAAACATTGACATATATACGGGTTGAGTATGATGAGCCTATTCCGATCTATTGTGACAATACAAGCGCCATCGATATCTCCAAGAATCCAGTGATGCACTCCAAGACGAAGCACATTCCAATCAAGTATCACTTTCTGTGGGAATAGTTTGTAGAGAATAACATTCGAGTTGAGTATGTTGGGACCAAAGAAGAGATTGCATATATCTTTACCAAAATGCTTCCAAGGGAAGCCTTTGAGTATCTTCATTAGAAACTTGGCACGATTTCTTCCCCGAAATGAATTTTGAATGCTTTTCTTATATGTATTATATTTACACGGGGAAGCACCGTAAAGAGGTCAGTACATGAAGAATTAAGTCAGAGGGAGCAACCCCAAGGACAGTTCAGTTAGGGGGAGCATCCCTGATGAGAAGTTACCCTTGCCATTGATGTCAAAGGGGGAGAGATTCATCAAATGCATGGATAACGAGTTAGATTCTTGGAGAGAGAGAAAAAAGGCATGTTTCTAGGGGGAGCAATGGTCACATGGGGAGTATGAGCGATATGCCTTCAGTGTTGCATCATAGTATTTCCATCAATGCTAAAGGGGATATTGTTGATTAATTGGGTTGGTTTTCATTGATGTCAACCCTTGAAGTAAGTCCAATAGAAAATTTTGGTAGCCCCAAAAGTATGGTTAAATGAATTAAGTTTGTTTGATGTATAATGGTATGAATATTAGTATATTTGCAGGTAAGACTATTATATATGGATAGTACATGTCATGCCATTTTCGGTGATATGTGTAATGTCATATAACTCCTCACGGTTAGAGATTTATGGCCTTGTGAAGTTTGAGAACCCTCATAAGTTATCTAGAATCCACTAAAAGGTAAAAGAAGTTCAATTATAGAAGCTATTAAAATAATTTGACTAATCAAGTAGGTGAAACTAGGAGTTAATCATGGGTTGAGTGGTTTCATTAAAAAATAATTAAAAATTAATTAGTTGCAACTAAAAGTGGAGAACTTACTATTTCTGGATAAAGTGGTTGTAAGTGGACAAGTGGTTAGAAGTGGGTTAGCCCTAAAAGAAGGAAGTTGGGTTAAGTTGGTTAGTAGGTAACCCCTTGAGGAAGCTACTTGGAGAGTATAAATAGGAGAGAAAGGGGCTCCTATTTGCACCTATTTTTTAATATAATTTAATATCCATTTGTGAAAGGTTATTTGGAAGGTATTATTGATATATCAAATTTGTAGCAGAAAAATTGTGGCAGAAAAATTGCGACAGAAAAACCACGACAGAAAAATCGCAACATAAAAATTGTGGCTGCAGAATCATGGCAACAAAATTGTGGCAATAGAATCACGACAACAAAACAGTAGTAGAAGAATCACAATAGAAGAACTACGACAGTAGAATCCGGGCAACAAAATAACTATAACGAAATCACGACAAAAGAATCATAGCTACAAAAACAGATTCATAATAGATCCGAAGCTACAAGAAGAAAAATGTATGGTTTTTATATGTGTAGTGTTGAATCTATGAATCTAGTTGAGGGTTTTCCTTGTAAATCTATTGGATACCCTCTTGGAAGTTTAGGGCTTGTTGTAGAATGGTTTTGAGGAAGATATATTGAAGTATATTGTTGGTGTATGTTGGAGTCTTATTGTTATATCTTATGGAATTTTGTGAGAGACATGTGTTGGTGATCTTGGTATATGGATAGTTCATGCTTGAAGACACATATTTGGACATATTGTTGGTGAGGTTTGGCACATGGTTTTCTGTAAGGGTTTATGATATTTTTATGTTGGTTATGATGTATTTATGAAGTTGTTGGTCTAGTATGAGATCTATTTTATCATATCTAATATATTGAGGATATTATTGGTACATGTTGTTGGTATATTTGGTATATGTTGGTACAAATTATTGGTACAGGTTGCTCATAGATTCTTGGTACAGGTTGGTTAGAGGTTGTTGGAAAAGATTGGTACAGGTTTACAGTGGTATATATAACAATGATAGTGCACCAGTGGTTTCATCATTTACTTGACACTTATATTTCAAGGTGGTTGGACGGGGCAAGGATAAGTGGTTGTGGCCACCTTCCGGTTGTAGCTGGAGAACATAGGGGGTTGTAGCCTCCTTTTGGTTGTATACATAGAATTGGGAAGTTGGATCTTCCCTCAGGTTGTAGCCTGAAAATATAGGGGGTCAAAGCCTCCTTCCAGTTGCAGCTGGAGAACAAAGGAAGTTGGTGCTTCCAATGAATGTAATTCTTAAAGACATATAAGAAAAAGCATTTCATAGTTTTATCCCGCATTGGGTTTCCACGTAAAAATAATGTTGTATTGTATATGTGTATGATTGCTCATTTTTCATGGTTTATTTACTCTACACTTGTTGAATTATAATGTTATATTGATTATAAATATAAACAATACTTATATAATGTGGTTAAAAAGGATTAGAAAGTTCTATTACTGATGAAAATCCCTCTCAGTAATCCAACAAATCCTCTATTTCAAAACATGGGTTTGAAAGTTGTGATAGGGTTTACACCAGAAGAATGATGAGATAGAGGAAATATGAGCTACAAAAGGAAAAATATGAACCTAAAACAGGGGTTTATGATACACCAGTCAAGGAAATTTCAATGAAAAAACAGAATAATAAAAAGAAAGGTAAACAACCTGCAAGATGCCCTTATAGACCTAAAAATAGGCCCACCAATAAACTAAGACTTAAATAAAGATCTTTATTCAAGTCCTCTCTAAAGGAAGATAATCTAATTATCTTGGAGGATGACAATTCAGAACAATCTCCTAAGAAAAGAAAGTTGGTCAGTAAATCTGTGAAGAGAAAACAAACCAAAGTGACCAAGAAGGGTAAAAAGAAACAACCACTATCTGAGACTTAATATTCTCAATTTGATGAAGGAACACAACAAGATCTAACCTACAACCATGTTATACAAGAACTATCACATTCATATGAAGAAAGAACATATAACCCACTTAAAGTTGTGAAAGAGGAAATAATTGAAGAAACGTCCTCAAAAGAGCATAAATATGAAACAAGGTCTAAGAAGCCTAAAATATCAATTGATTTAAATAGGCCTTCATTATAAAGTACCATGATGAATACATGGATGAAACAGAGGATGCATGCTCAAAACTAAATTACAACAAAAGTTGAAAAAATATGCAAAATTTTCTTGTACGTGATTGTTTTAGCAATCAACTTCTGACAAGTCTCCTAAGAAAATGGTGAAGAATTAAGAGAATCCATTCAAAACTCACTTGAAAAATGGTCCAAATTAGGCGTCAATAGGGTCGTTTCTCGAAAAAATGAATCATTTATGAGGTACAAGTGGAACTTTGGAGCTGGTTTTTCCAGATTTGCTGACTTTTTCCATATTTTCATAGATTTTCTAGAGTTGTCACTTCATCAGTTCGACATGTCCTTGATCATGGGAACTAATGCATGAATTTTGAGAAGTTTCTAGAAATTCTATTTGGCAGATCAAAGGATATTTCTGGAGTTATGATTTGATCCTAATTTTAAGGTATTTTCCTAAGATTTAGATTTTTTTTGTAATACAATAAATGAAATAGATTGTAATCACTATTTGATATCCATATATCATGACTCAATTGAAACTGTATCTATATTTTAGGATCTGATGAAACCAACTCTGTGTATAAAGAGGAAATTAGTTGACATATTTAGGGGGTTAGAGTTTGGTATCACTTAATGATGCAGGCGCGCCCTCAAGCACGTCCGCTCATAGGACCTTCTCCTTCCTCAGCCTGAAGAACTAAAAGGCTCTTCTAATTCCCTATCGGGAATTTTTCACACCCACAACAGTTGTCCAAAAGATATCCCTTGACGATCGGGAAATCAGACTTCGCAGTTTCGCAAGTCCTGTGGTCGCTTGGTTTATGTCTCGTGATTCTCTGAAATCCGACATGAGTCAATGTTGACCTTTTACTTTGCTATCGGGGTTCCTCTTATCAGGATTTTGACACTCGTGATGTCCAAAAAAATTGTTTCATCGATCCCCGATCCCTGATACTCTCCCCTACTGCCTTAGCCTCCTGGCTAAGCCTTTTGTCCACGTGACCGCTCCTTATATGACCGCAGTCATATTCCTCATCGGGGTTTCACGGTTCGCAATTCAAAAATTCATAAACACCTTGTCACCAGGATCCCCGATATCCCGATGACCCAAACATCGATAGACGACTTCCTTGTCGAGGCTTTGGACTTTGCGGGATCGTGAATCCTAATACCAATGTTTTAGGAACTTACCTTTTCCCAAACCCTGATACGGTACGCCACCTGTCCTCCACGCCGACTCTTCCATGGCCCACTCTTTTAGCCTGTCGGGAAATTGCGTTTCGAAGTTTTGCGATTCCCGCTGTTATGGTTCCCGAGAATCACAAAACACTGATTCCCGATGCACGTGATGGTTGACTCTTCCACGCCACTATCCCCTCGTCACCTTTTCGGACATCGCGAGATCATGATTCCTGATGCAACATTTTCTTTGTCCTCGAGATTCACAAAATTTCGAACCCCGACTCCTCTCGGATCTTCTGACGTGTGTCCGCCCTGAGATCCACGGCTAGGACTTCCTCGGTGTTTCGAGACTTGAAAGGTATCGAGTCTCTTAACTTCTGAAACCACGATGCCTCGATATCTCAATGCCTCTCCGGGAATTTCCTCTGCTCACTAGGGCTTAACCCCAGTGAAACTTCTACCTAATCGAATGGTTGAAGGGAAACCCAATAACGATCCTACAACTCACGATCCTTCCAAGCTTAACCTCCTGGTGTGGCCGTAACCTCCTCGTTACTCTGGTGGATCTGACGGCTGGTGGATTTTTTCACGAATCCCCTCCACGAGATCCTGACCGTCAATTTCTTCCTCCTTGAGGATTTCTTGAAAATAACCAAGTGTTCCTCTACACTCACTCGTCCCCCTGTGTGCAACCTTGCAACATTGGTTTCAGACGCTCCATGGCATGAACTCCCTATGCAATCCTTCCTTAGGTTCTGAAGGTTTTATCCCTCTTGAGATTTCTCCAACTTCTCAGTCTCTTAGAAAAAGAGAACCCTCTGCACGCCTTCCTTGCGACAACCTGCAAACACTTCAAGTGTTTGGGTTTCTTCGACCCTGCGCACACTTGCAGCAACAGTCCTTCAAAGCTTCTGCTCAAATTCAAAATTGAGACTCTTCCTTAGCCTGCGCACCCCTTGCATGGCTCGTATAACCCAATTTCACTTCTGAGTGAACGAGAACAAGAGTTAAACTATCCGAGCCTTTTGTCAACGCACTCCTTGTGGACGACTTCAACTGCACTCCTTGTAGGAATCCTTGCTCAGATAGAGAAACAATTGAAACTCATTTCTTCTTCCCCTCAGATTTCAAACTCAAACATGAAATCGCATACACATCAATAAAGCAAATGCATAACAGGAAAACAAACACTCACGAGCACATCATTTAACATCAACACACAGAGAACAGACACAAAACCATGGATTTGAATCAACTTCTTCTATTAATTCAAGATCTATACATGGATGTTCTTCTACAACTCTCTGTTATTCTCCTATGCTCTTCCTGCTTCAATAATCAGGCTAATGCTACAATGTACAATGAGGGTGTCTATATCCGTTTTCCCTCCTTCTTTCTAAAACTGTCTAATCTATGAATTCAAGTCTATCTACCTGCATTAACTAGTTTAAATGCCTCCTATCTACTAAGGACGAGAGAGAATCTCTCAAGGTCCAATACAATATACAAAGGCACTCCTTCATAAATGGCTTCATTAAAGATTTGGCGCATCAGCTTCAAAAAGTTTTTCAAGCAATTTATCATGTGCTCAAAAATACATTGCGCTTTCTCCACGCTCGCTTGATATTTTCGATGCTCCTGTATCACTTAAGGTACATTTGACCTGGATTTTTATGCTTGGAATCCACTACATTTTTCACTCGGTGGAAAATACATTATGATAGTTAGAATTTCTTATTATTGCATTATTTATTCTATCTTAATTAAATGCATTTGAATAATTTTTGCAAAGCATGTGATTTATCATGTTCTTTTGAATTCAGACAAAGATTTTGTTGTTTACTTGCATGTTACATGATTTGTATTTAAGTGTTTCCATATTGTTCCTAAATGATATTTGGGTCAAGAGTCTTGTGTGTAAGTGAACATAATGTGAACTTGCATCTTTCTGTTTCTTCTGTTTTTATGTATTTATCTAGTTGATCAAGGTAAATTCCATTGACTAAGTGAATGTTGTGTAAATCTAATTTTGTAACCAGAATATTATGTTATCTAATTTAATCCACTACTTAACCCATAAAACAACATTTAAACACAAAAAACTTACAAATATAAACCATTGTAATAATCGAGGTTCCCTAGATTTCCCCTTAGCAGTTAGGGACAAATTTAGGGACTAACATATCCCATTTTTTTTATGTGTGGCAACTCATGTGGATTGTCAGGGTTTTCAGTAATCCATTGTTGCATCTCATTCATGCCTTCTTAGATTTTGGCAAACTGCATGTTTTTTGTTTGGGCTCCATTGTGTTGAGCCATAATTTGGGAGGCTATCTGCTAGAAAACCTATAGATTTGAGTACCTATCCATTTCTATCTTGTGGAGTTCTATCCTTACTCTCTCCATGCATATCCTGAATTCTTTGATGCTTTCCTTGTTTCTTTTATTGCTCCAGACTTCCTCTTATAGTTCTCTTATTCTTTCATCTTTATCCTCATTTGCACACACCAAATTCTTAATATTTTTATTTGAAGCCAGTGTGAAAGAAACACCAACTAAAGAAATTGAAATAGGATCGTATTTGACTTCTTATATTACATTATTCTTGGTCATTACTGATAAGGGATCCTTTTCAGACACTAGTAGCTTTCTGGTTTTCTACAAAATTATTTTACCAGATTCTTTGTCGAATTTGAAGGAATTCAAATTTATTACCTTTCAAGTCTTTGATGGTGTGAATGCTCCCAATCCCAGCTCACCTATTGGGAAATGTCCCCCTATGAGTGGGATGTCAATTGAGGATCCCATAATATATGTGTCCATGTGATATATGTTGTTGTTTATTTCTTCTTTTTCCTCTTTCCTTTGTTCCCGTGTTGTTGTTTCTACTTTAGTCATTGTTGATGATGTTGTTACTTTTTCTTTTGCTTCAGTTCATGTTGTTTCTTCTTGCTTCTTTTGTTAAACCTCTTCTTTTTTCATTTTCCTTTGTTTCTCATTTTCCCTTTATTGTTTTGTGGCTACTTTGGTTTTTGTTGCTTTATGTCACTATTGTTCAGTTTCCTCTTCTTTTCTCTTCTTATTCTCTTCTGATTCAGTAGCTTCTGTTGATTTTATTCTGTTGTTGTTGCTACTTTAGTCGTTGTTGATGATGTTGCTACTTTTTCTTCTGCTTCAGTTCATGCTGCTTCTTCTTGTTTCTTTTGTTAAACCTCTTCTTTTTTCATTTTCCTTTGTTTCTCATTTTTCCTTTATTGTTTTGTGGCTACTTTGGTTGTTGCTACTTTCTATCACTGTTGTTTAGTTTCATCTTCTTTTCTCTTCTTATTCTCTTCTGATTTAGTAGCTTCTGTTGCTTTTATTTTATTTTCTTCTTTACTTGTTGTTGCATCCAATGTTGTTGTTTTTTTTGTTTCTTTTTCCATTGCCTCTTCTTTGATTTTATTTTGAGCCTCTCTAACTCGTTGCTCATCTTCTATTCTTCCTAGTGGGTTGCCTCTCCTTTTGAAAATTACATCCTGGTATGTTATGGATTGGTATTGGATTTCTTCCTCCTCCCACACATAAGTTGTGTAATCCCATCTGTACTTGCAGTTACTCCATTGGGTGTTGACGACATCTAGAGGATTGTGCCTCCGGAATATTTCTTCTCTGAAGTGGAAATATTTTAGTGTATTCACTTATGCTTGCACTTCCTTGATGTATTTAAATGAGTATGACCCAACCTAGAGTGGGAGAGGAGGCCATATGGAATTTGTGTCCCTATACAACGCTACACCTATAACATAGTTATCGAATTAATGAGAACCGTGACCTCAAAACGAGAACTCTGGCCCAAAAAACCCATATTTTTGCATAAAAAACATCAAAATAAACCCCCAAATCAAAAAGTGGTGCTACTGGTAGCACCATGTTTTAAAATGGGGTCAAAATTACAACAATTTT
The DNA here is from genome assembly GCA_900067695.1 of Picea abies. NCBI lineage: Eukaryota > Viridiplantae > Streptophyta > Pinopsida > Pinales > Pinaceae > Picea > Picea abies. The sequence goes on along the minus strand of CBVK0100919286.1, from coordinate 1,026 downwards.
CAAACATGGCCTTCAAAACTTAGACAGTAGCTCAGAAAAACCTTAAAATCAACACCTAAAAAAATTAAGATGTTTTTGATTTTTTTTGTTCTTTTCAAAACGTTAAATTTTGAGATCATTTGAATTCGTATTTTTATCACTTGGTACCATTAAAACCAAAACCTCAAAATCAACCATTAAATTGAAAATTATTGCTACTGGTAGCACCCATTCTAAAACTGGGGTATGAAAATGACACATTTTTATAATTTGGTAAAAAAATTCATCATTACTATAAACAAAATCATAAAATCAACCCTTAAATGTTTACTTTTTAAATGTTATTATCATGCAAAGCACAAGGTAATTCATAATGCCATGAAAATATCACAATATACTTTAAAAATTCAACGTCACTTTCTAATAATTTTTTACTTTTAATAATAAAAAAGTAAATACAATTTACATTGAATGAAACATAAATAATTTCTTAAAAGTATTTTTATATTGACCATATTCAAAACATATGAGATAAGAAATTTTATTATATTATCCATAATAAAAAAATGTATCATTCATAAAACATAACAAAAGATTCATAACTTCATGTAAGATCATATGTAAGTTCAATGCTCATATTTAGTTACCATACAAACATCATATGGATAACAAAAGCATAAAATGTTTCATAGACTTATTCATATTGACTCATGGTTTCTGAAATACCATCAGAGTCTACATTGTCTTCAGATGAATGTTTGGATGAAGATGTAGATGATCCATACTCTTCTCTATTGTCGATGAATGCACCATATGAGTCTACATGCATGCCCAACATTTCAAATGTCAAATTCCTTTTAGATCTACGACTAGGTTCAACAGACTCCCATATTGCATTTATTTTTTGTGGAAACAACCTCTTGATAATCTATGTTGTCTTGGAGCGAAGAGTTCCTCTCTTTGCAAAATTGAAGTCATAAACAAGTATGTCAACATCATCAAATTTTAAGAGGTCAGTGCGACAACGAGTTGTATTTTGACCCTTTC
>CBVK0100919271.1:30433-45328 GCA_900067695.1 Picea abies | reverse complement strand
TCTTCTTCTTCTTCTTTTAAAATTTTTTGTTCTTATACCTTTTGCAACTAGCTGACCTGAATCCACAGTTTTTATTCTACAGTATTTAGAGGTAAAGACAACTTCACACCCTCGGTCACAGACTTGACTGACACTAAGTAGATTATGTTTCAAATCTTCTACAAACAACACATCTTGTGCTTTTCTTTTTCCATTACAAAATCTTACAATTCCTTTACCCTTTATCTTTCCTGGTGCATCATTTCCAAAAGTTACATTTCCTAATTTGCTATCACCTAGAGTTAGAAACTTACTCTTATCTCTAGTCATGTGTTTGGAGCATCCACTGTCAATATACCAAGGATTATTTTTCCTTTGGGCTGATAGCACTAGTCCACATTTGTCATCTACTTTCTTCTTCTAGACTTTGACATTTTCAGAAGTGGAGATCAAATCTGAATTGTATTTCCTTAAGCGAGAGTCTGCAGCTTTATGACCATAATTATGACAGTTGTAACATTCTAGTTCATTGAATAATAGATCATAATGGTTTTTATACTCATATCTATTGTTGTGTTTCACCTGTGTCCTTCTCCCAGTCATCACATGATTTATAATCTGTGATTGTTTGTTGCTTGGTTGTCTCAATTTGTTTTGTGGAAGATAGTTATCCATTGTATATCTTGATTGTTCATATCTAAATCTTAAGAAACAATTTATAGCTTTATGACCAAAATTAGAACAGAGAAAAAAGTAACCATAGAAAAAATCTTTGTACCTTGAAAACCTCTTTCTTCTTTGAGGAGGTCGACTTATGTCACGCCAATAATCTTTTTGGTCTATAAATTCAGGTCTAGAGCTTTTTCTTTCACTTCTTCTTGGTGGCTGATTTTCCTCCTTTGTTTCGGCAGAGTGACTGGTGCCAATGTTTGAGGATTTGACAAACTTGATAGATTCTGTATTACTTGGATGATCACTACTTGACCCTTCTTCATATCCCAATCCAACTTTGAACTTTGAATTTCTTTGTTGATTTAGAATGGAGGTTAATTCTTCTGAGGCTTTAATACTTGGCAGATTTTGATGATACAGTCCTTTAAATTTCACCATTTCTTTTCTGGTTTTTACTATCTCTTCTTCTAAGACTTCACACCTGACTTTCTTCTCTAACAATTGTTGTTTCAGTATGTCCTCTATCTTTTTTGCCTCTTCTAATCCCACTTTTAGTAGAGCAACATCTTCATCAAGTTTTTTACTCTCTTTCTCGAACTGTGTCAACAATTGTTTTTGCTTTCTGTTCTTAGTTCTGAGTCTATCAATTTCTTCCAGTGCACAGATTAGTTCTCCTTCCAAATTAACCACAGCCTCTTCATCATTTTCATCACTTCCTGTGATTTTATTATCATAATCCTCCTTGGCCATAAGCATGAAGTCATTTGCCTTATCTTCACAGGATGAGTCACTATCAGTGTCTTCTAAGGAATTGTCATTATTTGCAACCAAAATTTTATTCTTATTATATTTCTTGTATTTTTACTTCTTTTCATCATCAGAGTTCTGGTCCTTTTTCTGATGGGGACACTTAGATGAAAAATGACCTATCTTACCACAATTAAAGCATTTGAAGGGCAACTTCCCTTGATATTTTCCTAATCCTTTCTTTAACCTTCTCACAAATTTTGCCTCAATATCATCTAATTCTAAATCAATATTCTTGTCTGCTTTAAAAGATGCTTCTCTAGTACTAGATTTATCTTTGTTAATTCTCATTTCATATGCAGTTAGAGTTCCTATAAGTTAATCAATGGACAGAGTTTTAAGATCATTTAATTCTTCTATTGCTAAAACTTTTGGATTAAATTTATCAGGCAAAGATCTTAAAATCTTCTGAATTAAGAGTGAGTCATCAAACATCTCACCTAGACCCTTCATGGCATTTAGAAGTTCTTCAACTCTTAAAAAATACTTGCTAATTGTTTCATCTTCATTCATCTTTAGTTGTTCAAATTTCAATCTGTATGTTTGAAGTTTGGAATCTCTTACTTTCTCATTTCCTTCATAACTGTTAATAAGTTTATCCCACATTACTTTGGCAGTATCAAGATGCATCACCTTTACAAACTCAGCTTCATCAAGTCCATTCAAGATAGCATTCATCCCCTTAGCGTTAAAACTAAACTCTAACTTATCATCCTTGGTGGCTAGCACAACAGGCTTTGTATATCCAGTCTCTACTACATCCCAAACATCAGCACCCAAGGCCATTAAGTATGTTCTCATTCTAATCTTCCAGAAGAAAAAATTTGTTCCATCAAACAGAGGAGGCTTAGAGGCTAAAGTCCCTTCATGACTTGTCATGTTTAAGCTTATAGATCTACCTTTAAATAAAAGGAACCCACTCTGATACCAATTGTTGAAATTATTAATACAACTAAGAGGGGGGGTGAATCAGTTGTATGTGAGCTTAAACAATCTTAAGTCTGTTAAAACATTATTAATCTTTCTTCATGTGCTCATCAACAATATAGAGCATATGGACAGTAAAGATAAAGAACAACAGTCACACATAAAGTATACACAGAGACAGATTTTTCAGGAGGAAACCCATAAAGGGAGAAAACCTCTTCTTCTTTGAAATGATAGGCAGTCTTTTAAGTTCTGTACATCATCTATAATTGAGCACCAACTCAATTTGAAGCTGCGACCTCTGTTTTACAAGCTGCAACTTGTTTGAGAGCACCAACTGTCTGGTTTCTCTAGCACCCAATAGAAGGAAGTACCAACTCCCTGAATATTCCATCACCAACTGGATGGAAGCACCAACTTCCCGAATGTTCCAGCACCAACTGGATGGAAGCACCAACTTCCTGAATGTTCCAGCACCAACTGGATGGAAGAACCTACTTCCCATTACACAAGCTCCAACCTGTATAACAAAGAACACTTGTTCTCCCTAGCACCACCCTACCACCCTTGTTTCTCTGGCTACAACCAGATGGAAGCTACAACTTCCTATGTTCAAGCTCCCACTTGAACCTCTGAGGAATACAGTCCTCCCGAGCTCCTCCCAACCTCCCTAGAATATAAATGGCTAACTAAGCATTCAAATTTTACAGATAAATCAATTCTTACCAATCTTTCTTTGTTCTATAAATCTGGTCTTCTGCACACTGTTCTGCTGCTTTTCTCTTCCTCTATCTATTCAGCAGGTATGCTCTGCATCAACTAGTGCTCTCATTCTGCTCTTCTTCAACTTGTTCTGTTATTCTGCTCTGCATTTCATCTCACACTTCACATATTCTCAATCTCCTCCTGTGCATCCTCTTCTTCTCTATTCTTATGGTTTCATTCTTTTTCACTTTCAGAACAACCAACCCGACACAATCTGTTTCATCTTCTTTTATACACACGAACACGACGGTTCAACTTCCCAAATCCTTAGGCAAAGTGACGACAACTGTCTAAGAAACTGAAACACCAACTGACTGACAATCATGAGTCCATTTTTCTAACGGATTTGTAACTAAAACAGTTAATCTGTGAGAAAGAACAGTAACCCTCTGATCACATTCAAGTTTTATCCACACCGTTGAATGACCTTTATTATTCTTGCCTTTTTAAATCGGGTTTCGACATTTTGGCATTCCTGTGCCCAAGTGTCTCAACACTTCATGTCGCAATCTCTGAAACTCCAAAATGGAGCTTTATCTGGACTGAATCCTTCTCTTCCCGTGACCAAGTGTTGTGACCAGAGCCTTATGCATAAGGCACTTTCGCAATTTCGCATATTGCAAAATCGTAATACAAGTTGCTTTGTTTCTTTTGTCTCTCCATATTGAAATTCACAAAACTCCGATACGGAGTTGAACCAATGGTCCAAATATGAACTTGTTTCAATGGCTATGATTGGATCGCGATATCACATATCGCAAAATCGGGATTCTTGTTGCATTTGTTTCTTTTCTTCTTGATATCGCGATTCACGAAACTCCGACACGAGCTATAATCAACGTTCTAGATTCATTCTCGATTCAATGTCTGCGATTGAATCGCGATATCGCATATCACGATTTCAACATCCTTGATGTCAAGTGTTCTTGTCTCTTCAAAGTCCCGATCCCTGATACTCCATGAAGAAAATCAATGGTCCAGATCACTTCTTAACTTAACAGCTGCGATTAAATCGCAAATTTGCATATCGTGATTTTGGGGTTCTTGTTGTCAAGTGTTTTTGTTACTTCAAAGTCCCGATCCACGAAAGTCCGATAAGAAGTTAAATCAACGGTCCAGATCTGATCTCTATTCAGTGGCTGCGATTAAATCGCGATATCGCATATCATGATTTTGGGGTTCTTGTTGTCAAGTGTTTTTGTTACTTCAATGTCCCGATTCACAAAACTCCGATATTGACTGGAATTAACGGTCCAGATCAAAGCTTGATCTGACGACTCAAATTTCATCGTGATTTTGCATATTGTGATTACTCCCACGTCTCCTTGCACTTTAAAACCGTGCAGGTTCTCCTCAATCCAACGATGGTCAGACCCTACGCTCAGATTTGACGACTGAGATCTATCTCCCTCTTCAATGATTAGAGATTCTTCTTAAGATATTCTTCTCAAACTTTCTCTCATTCGCTGCCTTCGATCATTCGCATTCTTCTCAGACTTTCGCTCATTTTCTACCTTCGATCATTCATTGCCTTCGATAATTCACTGCTTTTGATCATTCACCTCTCTGAACTTATGTTATGTTTGCCTGTCAATTACAAGCTTGTTGTTCTCATGTCATCTTCACTGTTGCCATCAATGACAACTTCTCAAACTTTCATTCATTCCCTGTCTATTAACTGAATTTGCCAACACCAACAACCACATCAGCCATATTCCTATTTCATAGTTCATCAACATTTTGGGTAAGTGGAGGTATGTTGTTTTCTACTCTTTAATCATGCAATTCCTTACATGCTAGAGTGAATGAATTTGGAAAAATCCCTCACCATGCTCCCTTTCCTTTTCACTTCTATGACTCATGCCATGTTGCATGAGGACATGCAACCAATTCAGTTGGGGGGGGGGAACTATATTTGCTATCATCACTCCATTTTTCCACCACCAATCCATTTTTCGTCTCATTTACCATTTACCAACATTTTTTTCTTCCAACGATACTCTGTTGCACTTTGTTTTATAAGCATTGATTTACATATTGGCATGATTCACAAATATGTAAAAAGGGATTTCTTATACTCATTGATGTATTCTTATTCCAGTAAGAAAATGGGTAAATTATTATCATAACAGCAAGAGAACAAATAACGAAATGAATGTTGTTTACACAAAAACCAACATTTTATTATCATAACAGCAAGAGAACAAATAATGAAATGTTTTTTGTTTACACAAGAACCAACATTCTCTATATTCATGGTTGTCACACAAGAACCAACCATAAGAAAATTTCAGTTGTTACTCATGTAAATCCCATCCTAGAAATATTAATTATCATCACTCAAAGCTAAAGTTTAGATGCCAAAATTTCTTGAGAAGACCCATCCATGGTTGCATGAAGACATGCAACAAGTTCAGTTGAGGGGTATGTTGGGACTCATAAATGCTGTATTTTCATCCACCTTTCCCTTCCTCATTCTTCACATTTCATCGACCCATTAACCTTTCATGATACCATTTTCATAATTAAATATGGGTTAAACCTTATTATTTTCCAAATCATTTATTTTAGTATTAAAAGGGAATTTGTGATTAAATATTAGAAAATTGACATGTTTTCATATATCTCAAAAATGTGTGAGCTTTATCATGTGTAGGAATATGTGAAGGATTAATTCAAAAGACTTCTCGAATACTTCCTCCACCATTTCAAGATGTAAGGAGATAACTCAATCCTAATCCAAGGAGAAGATCGTGGAGATTTGGTTGTCATATCTTATCCAAGATATGTGAGAGATATGTGTGAGGATTTGAAGGGATTATATTTTGTAATAAAGGGAAATGGGTTGAGAGAAAAGTGGATCTGTAATTATGAGATGTTTATCTCCTTTTCAAATATCTCATGTATAAAAGAGAGTGCCCTCTCTTCATGAAGAGGGAGAGAATCAATATTATGTGAAAGATGAGAATCATTATTATGTAGATTGAAAAGAGGATTCATTATTATGTAGATTAAGGGAATTGTTATGAGATAGGTTCTTGAGGAGAATTGTTATGATGTATATTGGATTCATGAAGATACTCCTTTTGTAAGCCTACCTATTGAAGATTAATGCAAGTTTGGATTCAGTGATTTTGTCTCTCTTAGAAGTTATCATATGTTGATCTAAGAGCTTCCATGTTGGCATCGGCAAGGGCCACCGATCCATCTTGGTAAGATTATTGTAAATTGTTAGTGTAGATTTTCATTTCATGTATCTAGATGGCTTCGCCACCAAATAATCCATTTCATATCTACTTGTTACTATAATGATGAGGATAAGACGTCGGGTATCAGGGCATCATTTTAGAATAGGTGATTAGACTTTCGGGGGGTGAAATTAATGTTGGATTGTGGTTCATGATATACGATGGGTTTGTGAATTTGCTTGAGGACGAAATATATTCATGTCTTATCATTTCTATGCATGCTTCATATTTTGATATGATTTTTTCCTTTAACCATGTTCAAGAGCTATGAGAGGATTAATTAGGTTTAGGCATATAGGTATGAGGGATAGGCACATGGGTTTAATACTAAGGTCGTAAGATCTAGTATAACTTTTCATATTTATTGTAGTTTTATGAGCATAGGAAAATAAATACCATATTACCTTTTCTTTCACCTTTGTATGATTGATGCCCATAGTATGTGTGACTGCTTGTAAATTGTCAAAATTCATCCTTTTAGACTGAATCTTCTTGAAAAATTGGTACGAGAATGTCTTGTACTTCTGATGTGTGTATCTTCTTTTGTATTTGGTTCTGCAGAGTGATCATGTAAGTCTGGAAAAAAGTTATGAAGGGGATCTTTGACCTTCCCCCATGCCGAAGATGTTGTATATTTGTAGGCAATAAGATTCAATCATTTTATATCTTAATGGAGAAAGATTATAAGAAAAAAAGAAACCAATCAAATTTTAGAAGTATAGCTTATCACTTATCATATGATCTCATGCCAGAAAAAAAATGAATTTGCCCTTCTTTTAATCGATTATTGACAGAGGTAGTATTCAACAGTGAAACGGGGGAGTTTGCATCTCATGTCAAAAATGAAATTGCCCTTCTTTTAATGGAGTATTGATAGAGGTATCATTCAGCAGTGAAACAGGGGAGTTTGCATCTCATGCCAAAAATGAAATTTCCCTTCTTTTAATGGAGTATTGACAGAGGTAGCATTCAATAGTGAAATAGAGGAATATATATGTTTTCCAAAAGAATAGATCCCACCTAACTTGCTTCATAGTTTTACTATCATTGGATGTTATAGATAAATTTCACAATATGAGTAGATTAGGCTCCCTAGTTAGGGCTCCACTCTTAAGAAGCTTCCTTCTTAGATAGTGTAGGATTTAGATGTCAGACTGGTAAGTTGACTTAGGGTGATTCTCAAATGGACATTTGCTTGGAGAATTATATTGCTAATTCATCTAGGATTTTGTATCTCATGAAAGTCAATAATGACCTTTACTCTTTTTGTTTTAGATGGCAAAAAGTGGATTTTTCAATCAGACAAGTATAGATGAGACATGTTCCAACTAGAACCCACTGCCAACAAGCCTGTTTAGTACTCCGGTGGGGTAGTTGTGATAATTAGTGAGAGGTGCCTTCCCCAGGTAGAATGCCCCATTGCCAACAGGCCTGTTCATTACCCTAATGGGTTTTCCTAGTCATACCATAGACCAGTACCCACTACCAGCATACTTGTTCAGTATCTTGATGGGTTAGTCTCTTAAACCCTTTTTCCATCAGAGGCTTCTTGTCCATAGTCACCTATTTTTGTTTGTATTAAAGAGTGCTTTGCACAGTGAGAGGGCAGGCTCGTCTAAAAACCTTTTTATAGGGTGGGATGGTATTGGGTTGGAAGGCATATACTTCTCAGCAACAGAACCAAAAGAGATTAAAATTCTTCTCAGCAACATAACCAAAAGAAATTGAAATACTTCCCTTTAGTTGTCAACAGAAGGGCTGTCATTTGATAGTGATTTTGGCTTCTTGGTTCTGTCTTAAGTGGTTGTTGCATGGCTTCATACTTCAGATTAATTGACATAAGATTTTAAAATATGATTTGTCAATATGTCTTGATAGTACTGTAGAAGGACAGACTCTGGTACCGGACTAGTACTAGACCAGAATAGGATTTCTAGTACTGAAACAGAGAAGAATATTGTTGATGCCTACAACTGATATTTAGAAAATTCATGAAGGAGAAAATAGATTATTAAAAAATTTCTTACGAAAGAAAAGAAAATTTGTGAAAGTAAAACAAAAGGAGGTAAGGGTCTTTTGTTACCTTCAGCTTATTAACAAAATTCGATCCACACCTATGTAAAAAAAGTTTCAAATAAACCAATCAATCAATGTGGGTCAGTAGGAGGATCTCCTTCTTTACTAATCATCTGCATGTCTGAATTATGTAGTATACGAGTCAAGAATTCTTCTTTTGATAGAGGTTTGTTGTAAACTCGCAACCAATGACCATTCATAAGTAGTGGTGTCTATTGTTCATCAATTGTCTTTATCCGGATTGAACCATTATCGTAGATAGTGTCAATTTCGTAAGGTCCCATCCAATGGGTGGTTAACTTACCTTTGAAGTTCTTGAATCTGTTATCATAGAATAGGGCCCAATCTCCTTGTTGAAATTTTTTCTTTTTGAGATACTTGTCATGCCATTTTTTTCTCTGTTCTTGAATGAGGGTAGTCCTTTGAAGTGATTTCTGCCTGGTTTCATCCAACTCATTAAGTTGCAAGAGTCTTTGTTGTTGGGCTTCATCCAAGTTCATGCCAACTTGTACTGCAGTCTTGAAGGTTTTAATCTGAAATTCTATGGGGAGAAGCACCTGCTTCCCATACACTAACTCATAGGGTGTATGTCTCATTGTATTCCTCCAGGTGTTTCTATAAGCCCATAAGGCTTCTAATAATCTGTCATCCCAATCCTTATGGTGCAACTGTACTATTTTGGTAAGAATGGACTCAATAACTTTGTTGGTGGATTCTACTTGTCCATTTTCTTATGGATGATAGGGTGTATATTTCCTGTGTTTGATTTGGTACTATTCTGTAACCAATTTGACTAGATGAGAGGTAAATTGGGTTCCCTGATTAGTCACAATTTCTCGTGGTACACCAAATCTAGTAAATATATCATTAAAAAGGAAATCTACCACTAATTGTTCACTGGAAGCTGGCCAAGCCTTTGCTTCAACCCATTTAGTCACATAGTCAGTGCATACAAGTATATACTTTTTCTTTTTAGATGCAAGGTTAATGGGCCCTACAAAATCTAATGCCCATTTCTCGAATGGTTCCATGACTATTTGGGCTTGAAGTGGGATTTGTTCTCGTGCATTAGTCTTACCCATTCATTGACATTCATCACAATTGGATACATAGGTTTTAGCATATATGAAAATATGAGGCCAGTAGTAACCTGATTGCAGAACTTTGTAAGCAATCCTTTTGTCTGCAAAGTGTCCTCCACAAGGGCCATCATGGAAGGCTTGTAAAATATCATGAATTTCATCTTCGCTTACACATCTCCTGATCACCAAATCTGGTCCTGTTTTGTAGAGGAAATCATCGTGCCACATGTAATTTGCACTTAGTTGAATTACTTTATGTTTTTCTCTAGGAGACAATTTCTGAAGAATCTTCCCTGTCACAAGATAGTTAGTGACATCTGTATACCACAGAGTGAATGTAGAAATAGCAAATAAATTTTCATCAGGAAAGGTATCTTCTACTAGTGCATTATCTCCCAGATGAATCATTCTAGATAAGAAATCAGCCACAAGATTATCTTTACCAGGTCTATCAATAATATTGATATTAAACTCTTGTAATAGTAAAACCATCTTGTAACTCTAGGATTTGTTACAGGTTTGTTCATTAAGAATCAGATGGTTGAATGATCAATGTGTACAAAATCTTGATATCCAGTAATATAGTGTCTAAATTTATTGATAGCATGGACTACAGCTAGCAATTCCTTTTTTGTGACTGTATAATTAACTTCAGCTGGAGACAGATTTTTACTGACGAAGTAAATAACATAGGGAATTTGATTTTCTCTTTGTCCAAGGACTGCCCCAAGGGATGTGTCTGAGGCATCGGTACAGATATGAAAAGGAAGGGACCAATTTGGTCCTCTTAATATAGGGGTAGTTGACAATTTTTGTTTTAGAATTTCAAAAGATAATTGGCATTCATCATCCCACTTAAATTCAGCTTCATTGGATAATAATTTAAATAAAGGGGTAGCTAGGCTTGTAAAATTTGGAATGAATCTTTTATAGTAGCCAGCATGTCCTAAAAAGATGCAAACTTCCTTTTGTGAGGAAGGTATTATGATTTGTGTGATGATACAAATCTTTGTTGGATCAACTCTCATGCTAGAACGAGAAATGTGATGTCCCAAAACAATACCTTCAGTGAGCATCATTTTTTAATTTTCATTACTTAAGGAAAGGTTAGTTTCCTTACACCTAATCAAGAATTTTTCTAAACTGGCCAGTGCTTCCTGGAAGTCTTGTCCATGGACTGTAAAGTCATCCATGTAGACTTCCACACAATCATTGGTCAAGTCAGAGAAAATGGCTAGGACAGCTCTTTGAAAAGTGGCTGGGGCATTGCAAAGTCCGAAGGGGAGCACCCGATAAGAATATGTGCCCCAAGGGTAGGTGAAAGTGGTCTTTTCTTGGTCTTCGGGTGCTATTTTTATCTAGTTGTAACCACTAAACCCATCCAAGAACGAAAAATACTTCTTTCCGGACAGGGTATCCAGCACCTGATCAATAAATGGTAAGGGAAAGTAATCCCTATGGGTGGCTTTGTTTAACTTCTAAAAGTCTACACATATCCTCCACTTACCATTTTTCTTGGGAAATATGACAAGTGGAGATACCCATTGACTATCTGAAATGGGGTATATGAGATTGGCTCAGAGGAGTTTTTGTAATTCCTCTTTTACAATATCTTTAAGGGTTGGATTCATCCTTCATTGAGGCTGTCTGACTGGTCTGATTTGGTCATTAGTGTAGATATGATGTGTGCATGTGTCAGGGTGAATGCCTTTCATGTCTACATAATCCCATGCAAAGGCATCAAACTATCTTTGGAGCATTTCAATCACTTGTGTCTTTTGTTCTGGTTCCAAACTAGAGTTTATATACAAAGGTTTTCCTGGACTAATATCAACAAGTTCAGTATCTTCCTTATCTAAGGAGGCTGGTGATAAAGTGTATAATTGAGTGATATCAGGGTGCCAAGTTTGTTGAAATTCGGAACTAAAAATATGTGACAATTCTACAAGAGACCTTGGGTATTCAATACAATTTGTGTCAGCCAAAAATAAGCTTAAGACTTGTTCATCTGATTTTTCTTGTATTCCTCTTACTTGTTCAAGTGTTAATAGAGGTCTGATGCAAAATTCCTCTCCATAAGGGTTTTCTAACCAAATAGGTATTTCTTGTGGCGGTTGGGCAGGAGGGAAGAGACCAAGTTTTTAGCTATGTGTGCCATTGGATACAGTCATCTCACAAGATTAACAGCTGATAAAGGCATCTGCTATGGCCAGCCAAGGGCGGCCAAGAACCACAGGGTGTTCTAGTTTGGAGAATGATTTAGAATAGATGACTAAAAAGTCTATTGGATATTCCCAAGAAGTTAGGGTGACTGTGACATCATCTAGACTTCCTGCATGGCTAATGACTGACTTATCTACCAACTCGATCATGGTTTGGGTTGGTCTTAGTTGATTGATTTGGAGCTTCTTCATAGTGTCAAAAGGCATTACATTAATAGCTACACCCAAATCAATGAGTGTGTTTGGTAGAGAAATTCCATTAATTTCAATAGTGACAACTGGGTTTCCAGGATCAATATATTTGTATGGCATTTCAGAAATGAATTAAGATAATTGTCCCACTACCTGAACAAGAGGAGGTTCCTTCTTCTTTCTTCCTGGTTTCTTAATGCAAATATCCCTTATAATTTTGGTGTAAATAGGGATATCCTTAATAGCTTGTAGCAGAGGTATTTTTATGCACACATTTCGTAATTCATCTTCTATATCTTTGTGCAAGGGTGGGTCAGGTTTCTTCACTAACAGTCTTTTGGGGTAAGGTGGGAGATTAATTTGTTGGGGTACTCATATAGACTGAGAACTGATTGGGATAGGAGGAGAGGCCTCTTCTTCTACAGGGGTGGTTTGAGTGTTTTCTTCCTTAGAATGATTATTATTTTCTTCCTGAATTATTACTACAGGATTTGATTGGTTTACAACTTTCCCCGATCATAGTTGAATTTCATAGGTGGGAAAGGTTTGGAATTTTGTATTCTGCACAGGGTGGGTGGGTCCATTATTGGGGTTAGGGACTGGCTGGGCAGGGATTGTTGTTGGTCTCGGAGGATTGTGGGAAGCTTGGTTTTGTGGTTGTTGATTGGGATTTATAGATAGAATTAGGATTTCAATTCAGCTAAAGAATCAAATTTCCATTTTATGCATAGATATAGAGATAACAAGGATAGATTTGTAAGCTCCAAATATTCAAAAACAAATCCCCCCACTAATCCAACTGACACTGGTGCAGGAAAAATTCCACCAATAGAAAATTCAAGGGGAGCCAGTGAGGCTCCAGAAGGAGAACCTAAAATGGAACAATCAATATTGGTTGTGTTACCCTAGCTTGAGCTCTTCCCATAGTGTTGGTTGTCTTCCATGCACCTCTTGATCGATTTCCTGTCTGGTGCCCTACTGGTGCATACATGTGTTGATGCACATGCCCTTGCCTTGATGACTTTTTCATCTCTATATGATGTGGATCATTCCCATATATTAAATGAATTCCACTAATAACACATAATTACATTCCCATTGGGTACCTCCCCCTAGGTATACCACATTCCATCCCCCTTCACATGTTTCATCCTTGAAACATTAGAAGAAACCATACAATAGGACCGGCTAAGCAATGTAGCCAACTGGTACCAAGTATGACCATCCATCCATCCTAATGGAAGTCGAACGTGATGTCCGTCTGCTACCTTTGCACCCTTATCTTTCTCTACATCATGTCGCGGTTGCCATGGGATTGTTTCTGTAGCTTGAGCTCTTCCCATAGAGTTGGTTGTCTTCCATGCACCTCTTGATCAGTTTAATGTCTGGTGCCCTGCTGGTGTAGACATGTGTTGATGCACATGCCCTTGCCTTGATGACTTTTGCATCTCTATATGATGTGGATAGCGATATAAAACAACTGTAGGAATTTGTTCTTTTTTCTTCAAATCTACAACACTTTGTGCCTTTGAGTCAATGACCTCCTTAGCTTCCTGATTATGCCCTTCTTGTAGTTTTGCTTCATCTCCTTCTGTAGACTCTGCCTCTGATTCAACTTCAGACTGGACAATAACTTCTTTGTTATCTTCCATGGGTCCATCTTTCTTAATAAGAGACACATCCTGCAATGTGATTTTCTTTTNNAAAACTTCTTTTGCACATTAATATTAATGGTACCCACTGATTCTATCCAAGGATATCCCAAAACAATATCCACTTCATCCATATCCATAACATAAAAATCTGAATGCAACACATATTTACCCATGGTAATCTTCAAATCTTTAAAAATTTGAACATTTTCACCCTCAACATCTGTGCTTTGAATATTCTTTATTGGAACTTGCAATCTATTAACCAACTGAACATTGATAAAATTATGCATGCAACTAGGGTTAATAGAAACAATGATATTTTCTTTATGAATACAACCATGAACCTGTAATATAGATTTTTCACATGAAAACAAACTCTTGGTTCTCTCTTTATCCTTATTTTCTCCCTGAGACCATTTGTCTAACAATATTTTTTCAATTTCTCCATTGGAGAGTCTCATCATCTCCTTATAATCAAGTGATTTCCACCAAATTGTAGCATCACCTTGCAATTTGAAACCTACCAAATGGGGCCACATATCTCCACATGCCGATTTTCTTTCTTTAATGAATGATTCAATACTAGGGCCATTTTCTTTCTTTAATGAATGATTCAATACTAGGGCCATCACATTTCCCTGTAAAATACATCTTGCTATGAAAAAAAAACCCAAAAAATAGATCAATAAGTTATGGCAAAAAATCGCGGCTGTTTTCGGAAAAACCCTGAAAAACTGCAGAATTTAAAACGCTCATAACTTTACTTCCCGAACTCCGTTTCGGCTGATTTTTTTTTTGAAATTGGGTTTTTTTCCGAGAAGAATTCAAATACCCAATTTGTTTTTCCAAATTTAGCTCGTAAAACCTTATATCTGAACCTGAAGTGTGCTGCCCTCTTTTTCTTCCCTAGAAAAAAAAATTCTGCAAAAAGAGAAAACAAATCTTCCCTTCTTTGGCCAAGGAAAGTGCTCTGATACCAATTGTTAAGAACCTGAATCAGATCTTCCAATATACTTAGTTATGTGTTATTAGTGGAAGTCATTTAATATATGGGAATGTGGTCATTCAATGTAAGGTGGACTAGGTCCACTATATTAATAAAGGCCCACTATGGTAGTTGGATATAATAAATGTGAGAATGCTCTCTAGAAGGTTCCTATGAGATAGGGAGAGATATATAAAGAAGTCTAGGAAATGTAATGAGACATAGTGAAGAATAGTGTGATTGTACAAGCAAGGATTGCTTGAGGAGTTTTATCCTTCCATAAGG
>CBVK0100919271.1:0-30425 GCA_900067695.1 Picea abies | reverse complement strand
CTATTTCTTGTGTTCATGTTATGGTGAATGGTTTATGGTTTATTCTTGGTTATTTATGAAGTATATTTGCAGATCTGGTATAGGTACTTAACACTTAGATATGAATTTATGTTCTATGCGCTACTTTTCTTCTGTATGATTCAGCAACAGTACACAACCTGCTTTTACCCGCATGAATAACTCTCTCTCCAGCAACAACCTCCTCTTTTATGTTATGTGTGTATTTATCATGCCCAATCCTCTTCCAGATCATACACCTAACTCTTCGTCCCCTCTGGCGATTACACTAAGTATGTTCTTCATCCATGGCCGTTATGCCGAGACTCTTTGGCTTCTCTGGCAGCTATCGTATTCGACCCTTTTCCATATGTCAATCGTCTCTATGATGAATCTTCATACCACTATCAGATACCTCGAGACTCTTCAGCTTCTCTGACAATCACCTTGCAGTCTCTTTGAATTCTTTGGCTGGAACAATCAGTGGGTTTCTGTAGTTACAATTAGTTTGTCTCTAGTAGTTACTAAGAGAACCTTTGTGCTCTCATCCCTTTGGTGCTTTTTCCTTTCCTGAGAAAAACTACACAGTGGGCATTTAGCTTTTCTGGCTAATCCCCTTCCTTTCACATGACCATCAACGATGAATGTATGGCTAACCAATAGTCATTTCACGATTTCACATTTTGGGTGATCAGTTGTGAGTCACGTTGGTTTTTCCGACTCGCGAAGCTCTGAAATGAAGCCTAGCATTGCTAGCTCCTTCCCTTCTCTCCCACTAATGTGACCACTAGTTGTGATCAGGGGGAAAGCATGAGGGTTCTTCACGATTTTGCATATCGTGACCTCCTGATTTGAGTTGCCTCCAAAATCCTGATACGTGAAACTCTCAAATGACTTCATCGATGGCTGTGTTCAATATCGTGGACTCTGAATTCATATCAGATCAACAGTCCAGATCCTTGGTGATCAGATGGCCCAGATCATTTCGCGACTTTGCATATCGTGAGTTCCTACAACTCTCACCTTTGACTCTTCTAGTTCATGAGTCAGATAAATTCCAATCGCTCACCATGTGTCCTCTAGCTCCAACGGCGAGGATTCCTTAGTAGCTTTGGAGTGTTGAATGACTCCTGGGCTTATCCTCCTTGCAGCTCCACTGGATCTAACCGTTCTTGGTCCTTCACACTCTGATCCAACGACTGAGGTCTAATCTCCTTCTTTGTGTGCTCCTCCTGTCTGGACCCTGATCTAACGGACATCGGTTATTCTGGATCGGTGATCCATTGGCCATTGTCTCTCCTCCTCCTGAACTTTGGCTTTCTCAAATCTCTAAGTGTCAAAGGCCACAACCTTTGATCATTCTATGAGCCTTGATGACTTGGAACTCATCTGCATTTCTGGGAATGCTATCTCTCTTGATCTTTGGTAATGGAATTCACCTCGGCCCTGGTGCCCACTTGTTCTCTACATGCAACGTTGCATTGTTCCTTCTCAGCTTCTCGACCTTGTTCTTTCATGTCTTTGTTGTTGGTTGTTGCTCTTTCCACTCTGTTTGTAAATCTGCCATCATCATTGTTGTTCTTTCCATCAATGACAAGCACACTCTACCTATAAACATGCCAATAATCTCCCCCTTTGGAATTGATGGTAACCTTGAAGGGCTGCACTATTCTTATTCTACCTCCAACTGTAGCTCTACACTATTCTACTTAGACCTCCAACTGTAGCATCCACACCTTTTCTCCTCCTTTGACATCAATGTCAAAGAAAACTTGCTCCCCCTGAGTTGTTGTAGTATTTTTTGGAGGTATCAGATATTCAACCAACACATACTCCCCCTTACCTAATGGACTCTCTTAAGTTGATAATGGGGTCATGCCCAACTTTTGGCATAGATACTCAAACTAAGCTTGTGCAAGAAGTTTAGTGAAGATATCAACAATCTGATATTTGGATGGAATATAATGCACATAAAACATAGAGTTGGTTACCTGTTCTCTCAAGAAGTGTTACTTGATGGGTATATGCTTGGTCTTGGAGTGAAATACAAGATTCTTTGACACACTAATTGCACTGGTATTATCACAATGAATTGGGATTGGTGCAGTATATTTTACCTCCAAGTCTGCAAGTGTCTAAATCATCCACAACACTTGGGTACAACAAGTGGCAGTTGTAATGCATTTAGCTTCTGTAGTTGATAAGGAAATGGAACCTTGCTTCTTGCTCAGCCATGATACAAGGGAATCTCTTAAGAAGAATGCACCTCCACTCGTGCTTTTCCTTTCATCCATGCAGTTATCCCAATCAACATCTAAATAGACTGATAGTTGAAAATTCTAATTCCTAGGATACCATAGGCCATATTCCATTGTTCCTTTCAAGTATCCGAATATTCTTTTGATAGCTAACAAATGACTTTGTTTAGGTGTGGCTTGATACCTTCCTACCAGTCCAACAACATGCATTATGTCTCGACGAGATGTTGTGATGTACAAAAGGTTGCCTATCATAGACCTATATGAACTCTGACCAACATCAGATGAGTCATCATCCTTGCTTAACTTACATCCAACGACCATAGGTGTGCTCATAGGTTTAGAAGCTTCCATTTGAAACCTTTTCAACATTTCTCTCAGATAGTTTTCTTGAGAAGTGGATATTCCTTCAGACTTCTGAGTAATTTGTAGGCCAAGAAAAAATGACAATTCCCCTATCATAGACATTTCAAATTTAGACTGCATGGTAGAAGCAAACCATTTTACCAGTGAACCATTATTACTACCGAAGATGATGTCATATACATAGAACAACACAATGAGCAAATCATTACCCTCTGTTTTGATATATAGATTGTTGTCAATTGTTCCTCTCTTAAACCCTTTGTCTTGAAGATATGTATCCAGTTTGTGATACCAGGCATGAGGAGCTTGTTTCAACCCATATAAGGATTTCTTCATTTTGCAGACAAAGTTAGGGTTATCTGACAGTTGGAAACCCTCTAGTTGTTCCATATAGACTTCTTCTTTTAGATCTCCATTTAGAAAAGTTGACTTGACATCCATTTGATAGATTTTAAACTTCTTATGACAAGCATAGGCAAGAAACATTCTAATAGCTTATAATATTGCTACAGGCGCAAATGTTTCATCAAATTCTAGTCCTTCTATTTGAGCATATCCTTTGCAGACCAATATAGCTTTATTCTTACAATATTTCCTTGCTCATTCATCTTATTTTTGTAGACCCATTTTGATCCTATTACATTTTTATCTGTTGGCCTGGGAATGAGTTCCCAAGTGTCATTCTTTTCAATCTGGTCCAGTTCCTCATTCATTGATTTTAACCAATTTACATCTTTACTGGCCTCATTGAATTTCTTGGGTTCCACCATGGATATGAAGGATATATGTGATTTATCAGTGTTTTTGATTATCCTTCTCCTGGTTTGTACACCTTTGTCTTTTTCACCAATTATCTGACCTGCAGGATGATTCTTTTGAGTAATTATGGAGGAATAATTTGATGTTGTCTGCTAATTTGAGTTTGCCTGAGTATTTGCATCTTCATTTGACTTAGAGTCTTCTTGTTCTGATTCTTGGACCTGTTCAACTTCAACTTCATCTATATCCTCTATTGTTGATCTAGTATTGTTCACCTCTCTTACTGGAATTCCTTCATCAACATTTATGTCAATACAATGAACCACTTTATGCAGCCTCTTATTATAGCATCTGTATCCTTTACTGTTTGTAGCATACCCTAAGAATATGCCTTCATCAACCCTGTCATCATAATTGCAAAGGTTCTCATTATTATTATTTATGTAACACTTACTCCCAAAGACTTTGAAGTGTTTGATTGAAGTAGGTCTTCCATACCATAGTTCATAAGGTGTCTTGTCACTGTGTGGTCTGAGGTGGGATTTGTTAAGAACATGGACTGTTGTGTGTATTTCTTCTATGCAGTAGGTTTTACCAATGTTCTTCTCATTCATCATTGACCTAGCCATTTGCTACATGGTTCTATTTTTCCTCTCAACTACATTTTGTTGTGGAGTTCCTGGGATTGTGTATTCTCTCTTGATCCCATTTTTATCACAGAATTCCTTAAAACCACTTGACATAAATTCTCCTCCTCTGTCTAGTCTTACTTCCTTTAACCTATTACCTGTTTGATTCTTATTTAAAGCCTTAAATAGTTTAAATTTCTCAAATGCTTCAACTTTTTCTTTTATAAAAGAAACCCAAGTAAGTCTGGAGTAATCGTCAGTGATCAGCATAAAGTAGTTTTCCTTCCCTGTGCCTTCCTATATTGATGGTCCACATAAATCCATATGAATTAATTGGAGTGGTTTCTCTGTTGAAGTAGAGCTCTTGGATTTAAACTGAGTCCTAGTTAGCTTTCCTACTTGGCAGGGTTTACACACAGAGTCTTGTGGCTTTGATATTCTTGGAATATCTTTTACTGCCTCAAGTTTTTTTATCTTGATTAAGTGGTCAAAGTTTAGATGTCCAAGTCTCTTATTCCATAACCATCTTTCATCATGTTTTCTTAGATGACACTCTTCTCTATCTTCTTTCAACAGATAAACATTATTATCTATCCTTATGCCTTTAGCCACCACTTGTCTTGAGTTTACAAACTTTATCTTGCAATCCTTGGAAGTGAACACCACTTTACATCCTCTATCACACATTTGACTTACACTGAGCAAATTATGTTTCATCCCATCTACAATCAAAACATCTTTGGATTTTCCTTTTCCATTACTTAAACTCACCATCCCTTTACCCTTGATTTTACCTGGAGCATCATTTCCAAAGGTCACGTTTCTTAATTTTCTTTCACTTAGAGATAGAAACTTACCTTTGTCTCCCATCATGTGCTTGTAGAAACCACTGTTAATATACCAGAGGTTATTTTGTCTTTGAGCTGACAACACTAGTCCACACTTGTCATTTTCTTTCTTCTTCCAAACCTTGACGTTTTCAGCAGAAGGATTCAAATCTGGTTCATAGTTCCTTAAGTGACAGTCTGCAGCTTTATGTCCATAATTATGGCAGCTGTAACATTATGGTTCATTGAATAAAGGATCATAACGATTTCTATTCTTAATCTGTGTCCTTTTCCTAGTCATCACATGATTTGTAGTATGTGGTTGTTTGTTACTTGGTTGTCTCATTCTTTTTTGTGACATATATCTATTCCTTGAGTGTCTTGATTTCTCTTATCTAAATGTTAAGGAGAATTTTACAACTTTGTGACCAAAGTTAGAACAATAAAAACAATATCCATAGAAAAATCCTTTGTACCTGAAAAATGGTTGTCTTCTTTGAGCAGGTTGATTTCTTCCATGTTGATGATTTCTTTGAGCAGAGGGTATATTATTTCTTTGTTCTACAGTTTCAGTTCTGGTACTTCTTCCTTCGCTCTTCCTTGGTGGTTGATTATCTTCCTTTGTTTCTTCATATTTATTGTTGGCAATGCATGTATATTTAACAAACTTAATGGATTCTTTGTTGCTTGGTTGACCATTATTTGATCCTTCTTCATAACCAAAACTAGTTTTCAAATTTCGATTCCTTTGTTGATTTAGAATGGTGGCTAATCCTTCCGAGGCTTTAATGCTTGGAAGATTTTGGAGATATAATGCTTTAAACTTCTCCATTTCTTTTCTGATTTTTACTACCTTTTCTTCCAAGGCTTCACATCTTGCCTTCTTTTATGATAACTTATGTTTCAGAATGCCTTCTATTTTCTTTGCCTCTTCTAATTCTACTTTCAGCAGGGAAAAGTCTTCATCAGGTTTTTTATTGTCTTTCTCGAACTATATCAACAATTGTTTTTGCTTCTTCTTCCTGAGTCTGAGTCCAGCAATTTCTTCTAGAGCACTAATCTGTTCTCCTTCCAAGTCAACCACAACTTCTTCATCATCAACATCACTTCCTGTGCTTTTATTATCATAATCCTCTTTGGCCATTAGCATAAATTCATTAATCTTGTCTTCACAATAAGAGTCACTATATGTGTCTCATGAAGAGTCATCATTGTTTACACATAATCTTTTCTTTTTACCAAATCTCTTGAATTTGTACTTCTCTTCACCTTCAAAGTTCTGGTCCTTCTTCTTGTGTGGACACTTATATGCAAAGTGACCTATCCTTTCACAGTTAAAACATTTGAAGAGCAACTTAACTTGGTACTTTCCTGATCCTTTCTTTAGTCTTCTCACAAATTTTTCTTCAATTTCATCAGGCTCAGAATCCTCATTCTTATTTGCTTTAAATGATGCTTCTCTAGAGGTAGGTTTATCTTTAACTATCTTCATTTCATATGCAGTCAAAGTTCCTAGAAGTTGATCAAAAGCCAAGGATTTTAGATCATTAATTTCTTCTATAGCAAAGACCTTCAAGTTGAACCTATCTAGCAAAGATCTCAAAATCTTTTGAACTAAAGAGGGCTCCTCAATTTTTTCACCAAGTGCTTTCATTGCATTTACTATTTCTTCAACTCTCATAAAGTACTTTCCAACAGTTTCATCCTCTTTCATATTTAGTTGCTCAAACTGTACTCTGTAGGTTTGAAGCTTGGCACCCTTTACCTTCTCATTACCTTCATAACTGCTAATGAGTTTGTCCCACATTTCTTTGGTAGTTTCCAAGTGCATAACTTTTACAAATTCTACTTCTGCAAGCCCACGCATAATAGCATTTATAGCCTTAGTGTTGAAGTTGAATTCTAGCTTGTCATCCTTATTAGCTAGTACAACTGGCTTTACATAACCAGTATCTACCATTATTAGCTAGTACAACTGGCTTTACATAACCAGTATCTACCACATCCCAGACATATGCACCTAGGGACATTATGTAGGTTGTCATCCTAACTTTCCAGAAGGCAAAGTTTATTCCATTGAACAGGGGGCCTTATTGGTTGAATTTCCTTCACAACTTGACATGTTTAAGCTTCTTGATCTACCTTTAGATAAAAGGAACCAGATCTGATACCAATTGTTGAAAAAATAAGAGGGGGGGGGGGTGCTTAAACTATTATTCTCATTTTAAACTCTTCACAGAACACTCAATGATGATCACAATGATGCAGATAAGTAAGCAATATAATATTAAACATCAATCACACACATGAGATATACAGAGACAAATATTTCCTGACGAAACCCATAAAGGGAAAAACCTCTTCTTCTTGATATGATAAGTAATATTTATTTTNNCATAAAGGGAAAAACCTCTTCTTCTTGATATGATAAGTAATATTTATTTTATTTACATTATCATATTTGTGATCTCCAAATCCTCTTGAGGCTACAACCTCTGTTTTGCAAGCTGCAATTTGCTGAGAGCACCAACTCTCTGTTTTCTCTAGCACATACTAGAAGGAAGCACCAACTCCCTGGTTTCTCTAGAACCCACTAGAAGGAAGCACCAACTCCCTAAGTGTTTCAGCACCAACTTCCATTCATACATGCACCAACCTGTATAACAAGGAACAACAATTCTCCCTTGCACCACCCTGCCACCCTGGTTTTTCTGGCTGTAAACAGATGGAAGCTGCAACTCCCTGTGTTCAAGCACCCACTTGAAACTCTGAGGAAAACAATCCTCCCTAACACCTCCCAACCACCCTGAAATATAAATATTTTCTTGCTTGAATCTATTACAGTGATACAATATTCATCAATGGCTTACCATTCTCATCATTGTTCTGATACACTGCTCTTCTCTTGCTTCTTCACTATCCTCCTTCTCGCATCTTCATAAGATTTATGTTCTTCTGCTTTGTCTCTGCATGTGCACCTCAACTTTTTCTTCCTCTCTCAGATGTGCATTTTTGTTTTATGCGCTACGCTTCTTATGTACGATTCAACAACTGTACACAGCCTGCTTTTACCCACATGAATAACTCTCTCTCTAGCAACAACCTCCTCTTCTCTATTCTATGTATATTTATCATGCCCAGTCCTCTGCCAGATCATACACCTAACTCTTCGTCCCCTCTAGCGATGACACTGAGTATGTTCTTCATCCATGGTTTTTATGCCGAGACTCTTTGGCTTCTCTGGAAGCTACCATCTTCGACCCTTTTCCATCTGTCAATCATGTCTATGATGAGTCTTCATACCACTATCAGATACCTCGAGACTCTTCATCTTCTCTGACAATTACCTTGCAGCCTCCTCAAATTTTCTGGCTGAAACCATCAGTGGATTTCTTCAGTTACAATCAGTTCATCTCTAGCAGTTACTGAGAGAACCTTTATGCGCTCATCCCTTTGGATCTTTTTCCTTTCCTGAGAAAAACTACATAATGGGTGTTTATATTTTCTGGCTAAGCCCCTTCCTTTAACATGACCATCGGTGGTGATTGTATTCCTAACCAATAGTCATTTTGTGATTCACATTTCGGGTGATCAGTTGTGAGTCACATTGGTTTTCCCAACTCATGAAGCTCCAAAATGGATCCTAGCACAGCTAGATCCTTCCATTATCTCCCGTTGATGTGACCACTAGATGTGATCAGGGGCGAAGCATGAGGGTGCTTCATTATTTCTCATATTGCGACCTCCTACTGTGAGTTGCCTCAAAACTCCTTATATGCAAAAATCTGAAATGACTTCATATCAGATCAACGGTCGAGTTCTCTCTCTTTGATCGATGGTTGCAATCAATATCGTGGACTCTGACTTCATATCAGATCAACAGTCCATATCCTTGGTGATCAGACAACTCAAATCATTTTGTGACTTCACATATCACGAGTTCCTACAACTCTCACCTATGACTCTTCTAGTTCACAAGTCAAGGAAATTCCAATCGCTCGCCATGTGTCCTCTGGCTCTAACGGCCAGGATTCCTTTGCAACTTTGGAGTGTTGACTAACTCCTAGGCTTATCCTCCTTACAACTCCACTATATCTAACTGTTGTTGGTCCTTCACACTTCGATCTGATGGCTGAGGTCTAATCTCCTCCTTTGTGTGCTCCTCCTATCTAGACTTTGATCTAACATACATCGGGTATTCTGGATTGGTGATCCACCGACCACTGTCACTCCTCCTCCTGAGCTTTGGGTTTCTCAAATATCTAAGTGTCAAAGGCCATGACCTTTGATCCTTCTGCAAGCCTTGATGACTTGGACCTCGTCTTCATTTCTGGGAATGCTGTCTCTCCTAAGATTTGGTAATGGAATTCACCTTGGCCCTGGTGCCCACTTGTGCTCTGCGTGCAACGCTGCGCTATTGCTTCTCAGCTTCTCAAACTTGTTCTTTTGTGTCTTCACTGTTGGATATTGTTCTTTCCATGTACACTATGTTTGTAAACCTGCCATCATCGTTTTTGTTCTTTCCATCAATGACAATCACACTCTTCCTGTAAACATGCCAATATGTTTTTCTCTCCTTTTGACATCAATGGAAAATGGAATCTCCCCTTGGAGCTAGTCCCCTTGTCTTCATGCTTCTGATCTTTATCTTCCAATATTTCTCTTTCTCCCCCTTTGACATCATGGGAAAATGGGTAACTCCCCCTGTTGGTATGTATCCCCTTGTATTCATGCTTATGATATTTCTTTCCTGATGTCTTTCTCTGATGATTTCTCTCCCCTTGACTTCTTTACAAGATGGCATGTATATCAATGTGGGGATTCTTGTGTTTTCTTCCTTTCCTCTCTTTCCCGGTACTTCTTGTTCATTGGTTCTTTATCTTGTAATTCAACAACATATATAAAAACATTCAAAGTTACATGAATTCAAATATACAAGGCTTGTCATTGGAACTGGAATCAATGGCATAGTCATTCAACAATATTCTCTTGATCGTATAACTCTTCCTGAAGGTTTCTCTCTATATTACTATGCCTTTCACTACTTGTCTCTATGTGACTAAATGATTCCACCTATCAATATGCTTTCATCCACTATTATGCATCTTGTCTCAATCGTGTATTTTGTACCTTCCAAGTTTCTCATCAATTCATCTTTGTCCATATGTCATAAAATTGTCCATGACTATGCTACTCAATTACACACAATCTTGACCCATCTGCTACAACTAATTACAACATATTCCTATTTTCAAACTAAATCAAATATTTCCATTGGTCTGCTCTATATTTAACACATCCTCGATTATATATGTCATTGTTTGTAATATTCTATACAATCATGAACCTCTTCTCGAGAAGCACCTCAAACAATCAAATTTTCAGAAGACATTCTGCACTTTTGTCATCCAACCACTCTAAAACTGCCTTCCCAAAATCTACAAACACTTTAGACTGCTCAAAAGATAGTTCTCTGATCTGTAGAGATGTTTCCTAGTCTCCCCCTCTTCAATATTCATATTTACTGGGAGTCTCCAAGCCAAATGGCTTAGAAAGGTGGAGGAAGTCTCCCTAATGCGGAGTAAACTTCCTCTTCACCTATAGATTCATCGTCTTCCTGAATTCTGACATCTTCCTTTTTTCCTATAGATTTGTCATGATCTCGTACTACTGTAAATCCTAAGAGTATGATCTCTGGGAGTTCTTCATTCACTTGTTCTTCATTCTCTTTCTCTTCATTCACCGGTTATTCATTCACTTGTTCTTTCCTTCTTATCCAAACCTTCTTGTATCCGATATCAGTGTTTTCTTTCATGGAAGTATTCATCATGATTCTATAATCACGAGTTATGTGTCCATAGTTGTGTAATTTGTAACATTCAATATTGTGTGGTGCCACATAAACATTTATTGCTTGGCCATTTCTTCCTTAATCTCTACAATCTACAAATTTATGTCCAAACTTATTACAAGTAAACCAATAACCATAAAAGAAATTTTGATACTTGGGAGTGAATGATCTTTTTTGTGATGTAGTCCTTTTGGTTTCATGCCTTGGTTGATCACAATCTTATTTTTTGTTGTTTCCTTCACAATGGTTGATGCTTCTTTGATACCTAAAGGTGGAGGATCTTCTTTGATATCTGTCTCTTTTGTAATCTTCATTTTGAGTATTCTCTATTTCTAGAATATTCTTCTTTGAGGGCTTGCATTCTTCCTTCTTGATATGGCCTCTGATGACTTCCTCATAACTCTTATCCTTTTCTTCATTCTTCCTCTTTAGTAACCTATACCAATTATCTTCAACTTTCTTTACTGACGGTGTGGAGATGCCTCTCTCTTCAAGGTTCTTGTTGATCTTAACAACTTTAACTCTTAATGTGACAACTTCTTCTTTAAGCTTCTCACAATATTATTCTTTCTTCATCATTTGGATCTTCATAACTTCTTCTGTTCTCTTTTCTTATTCAAGTTGGGTCTTCAAGGTGATGATTTCTTCTTCAAGTCTTCTTTATTGTTGAATAAATTCTACTTCAACCTTGTTTAAGTCCTCATATCTTTCCTTAATATGACTCGTGACGCAGCCGCACCCTCGGGCACGTCCTCTCTCATAGGATCTTCTCTTTACTTGGCCCGAAGAACACTAACTGGTCCTTCTATTTGCCTATCAGGAAATCTGCTCCCACAGATCTCTTCACGCGATCCCCTTTTCTTTACTTATCGGAGGATCGGAACTCGTGGCTTCGCAAGTTCACCGTCTATCATTGGGCTCTCAAATCCCCGAGACCCGATGGCCAGTCAACGCTAAATTTATCTTCCCCTGTCGGGATTTCTGCTTTGTCATGATTTTCCTTATCGGGATATCGCTACTCGCGATATCGAGCACTATGATTTGCCAATTCCCGATACCCGATGCAACGAAACTCCGATGTACGTGTGAGCTGTCTCTTCAACTCCTTCTCACTTCTATTGAAATTTCAGATTTCGCGGGATCGTGAATCCTGATGTCGATGGATTCAAGACTCACCTTTTCCTGATCTCTGATATGGTATGCCACCTGTCCTCCACTAGCTCCTGCTGTGGCCCACACAACTCTTCCGTCGGGATATCGCGGATTGTGATTCCAACCTGTCTGAGTATCATGTTCTCGGGACCTCCGATATGCCAAACCTGACTTCCCTTGGATCTTTTGACACATGTCCCCACCGATGGACGGTTCTGGGCTCGTCGGGATATCGCGGATCGCGATATCGCAATTCTTGTTGCACAAATTTGGAGCTTCGACTCGCGAATCCCCGATACATGATATCACGTGTAGATCTGATGGTCCTTGTGACTCAGATCGATAGCTCTACCCCTCGTGAGATTTTAACCTTTAGACATTCTCTCCCTAACCTCCTTGCACCTCCACAAGATCTAACGGCCCTCGAAATTTCACGAAATCTCCCCGAAGGATTTCGACCATCCGTTCTTCCTAATGGGTTTCCACGAAGTGAACAAAATACTTTCCCCATGAAGACTTGTTCACCTGTGCGCAAACTTGCAGTGCCTTCTTGAAAACTTCAACCACAACTTCTCTGTGCAATCCTTCCTTGAATTCGAAGGTCTATCCTTCCTGAGCTTTTTTATGACTCTTAAGTCCTCCAGAAAGAAACTTGCGTGCACTCCTTGCGGAAAACCTTCAACGACGTCTGAGTGTTGAAGTCTCTCGACTCTGCGCACTCCTGCAGCAGCAGTCTTTCAATCTTTTCTCAGGTTCGCAACCCTGAGACCTTTAACCAGCCTATGCACTCCTTGCACGGCACTGTGCCTAACTGCACCTTCTAGGATGAATGAGAACAAAAGTTATCTCTACCTGAACCCTCTATCAATGCACTCCTTGCGGACAAATTCGACTGCACTCCTTGCAGGAATCCTCTGGCTCAAATAGAGAAACAATTGAAACTCATTCCTTTACCCTTTCAGACTTCAATTCAACCATGAAATCACATACACAACATATAAAATAAAATGCATAGCAGGAAGCAAACATTCATGAGCATATCCATATCAAATACACAGAGAACAACACGAACCATGAATTTGAATCAAGGCTCTTCTATTAATTCAAATATCAGTACATGGGTGTTCTTTACAACTCTCTGCTTGCTCTTGCTCTCTTGTTCTTCCAGAATAATTTACAATGTACAATGAGGGTGTCTATATCTGTTTTCCCTCCTGCGTTCTAAAGCTATCAAATCTAGAATTAAATTCCTATCTACCAGCATTAACTATATTAAATGCCGACTATCTACTAAAGGATGAGAGATATCCGCTCAAGGTCCATTACAATATAAAAAGGTGCTTCATCTTAAATGACTCATTTAAGATCGCACAACAATTCCAAAGCATTTTCAAAAATTTTGTGCTGGCTTGTCCAGCTGTCCTCCGCTTCCTCTCTGGCTCACTTGATGTGCTGGCGATGCTCCTGCATCATACTCCTCAGCTTGAAAACTTTCATGGGATCCTGTCCTTGAGATCCTGCACAGTATGTCCATGCTTCTGTATTTCCGCTTCATTCTCCCAGCTGGCATCTTCAACTGGATGATTCTTCCACTTGACCAGATACTCAAAGTATTCCTTCCTCCTGGTCTTCTTACCCACTCTCTTGTCCAGTATGCACTCCATCTGTGGCTTTTCTGCAACTAGCAATTGTTTCATCCACTGGATCACTGGTAGCCCATCTCCAACCTCTACTTCTCCAGCCCTGTATGGGTATAAATTTGCGATATTGAATATCAGAGATATTCCGATCCCATCCAGTAACTCAATCTCATAAGCATTTTCCCTGAATTTTTTCAAGACCTTGCATGGTTCGATTTTCTTCATTTTCAATTTGTTGTATGTTCCCCTCGGAAACCTTTCTTTCCTTAAATGTGCTAGAACTATATCCCCAACTTCAAAATGAAGTTGTCTCTGATGTTGATCTTCTCTGCACTTATATTCCTGACTTGAATCTTGCAGTCACTGCTTCACCTGGCTGTGAAGTTCTTTCATCGCTTCTGCGAATTCCTCTGCACTAGCACTGCTAGTAGCAGTCTGTTCTGAATCCCTTAATTCAGAAACTCCTCTCGGTTGCACCCCATAGACAACCTGGAATGGACTCTTCCCTATGCTCCTATTCACTAAGTCGTTGTATGCAAACTCTTCCTGTGGAAGTATGTGGTCCCAACTGCTGTGGTGCTCTGTCACCAAGCTTATCAGTAAGTCTCCCAGAATTCTGTTGACCACTTTCGTTTTCCCATCCGTTTGAGGATGATAAGAAAAACTAAACGCCAAGTTAGTTCCCAGATTCTTCCATAAGGTCCAAAAATTCCCTATGAATTTTGTGTCTCTGTCCGAAACTATACTATTCGGCAATCCATGAAGTCGAATGACCTCCTTGAAAAATAGATTTGCGATATGAGTCGCATCGCTGGTCTTCTGGCATGGAATGAAGTGTGCCATCTTAGAAAACCTATCCACTACCACAGAGATTGAATCTACACCTCTTTGTGTCTTTGGCAATCCTAATACAAAATCCATGCTTATCGCCTCCCATGGCCTCTCTGGTATGGGAAATGGCTGATAAAACCCTGCATTTTGTTTCCTTCCCTTAGAATGCTGGCAAATTCGACATCTGTCAACGAATCTTTTGACATCTTCTTGCATCCCTGGCCAAAAGTATGATTCGCTCAGCTTCGCGAATGTTTTTTCATGGCCAAAATGTCTTGCCAATCCACCATTGTGTTTCTCCTTCAGCAAGTTCTCCCTCATGGAGCAATTTGGAATGCATAATTGATTGCCTTTGAACAACAATCCCTCCTAGATCATATAATCTATCCAAGGGCTTCTGTCTTTGAGAACTGGATTCTCAGCTGCTCCATATGCTTCTGCAAAATCTGCATCACCTGCGTACATGTCCCTGAGATCATCAAAACCCAATGTTTTGACTCGGAACTCCTGCAACAAAAAACACTTCCTACTCAAAGCATCATCCACTTTGTTAGCAGTACCCGAAATGTGTTTAATCACAAATGTGAAATTTTGCATATACTCTACCCATTTTGCATGTTTCTGATTCAACTTTTCATGTTGAGTCACAAACTGTAATGCGTGGTTATCACTATATAAAACAAATTCCTTTGGGATCAAGTAATGCCTCCACTTTTTCAGTGCTTGGATGATAGCATAAAATTCCTTATCATACGTGGAGTACTTTTATTTTTCCTCATTCAACTTCTCACTGAAATATGAAATCGGTCTGTCCTCCTGACTCAAGACCGCTCCTATGGAAAAACCGTTGGCGTCACATTTCACCTGGAATGTCTTTTGGAAATCTGACAATACCAAGACTGGTTGTTTCGTGATCTTCTGCTTCAACAGATTGAAGCTCTTCTCAGCCTCTGCTGTCCAGTGAAAATACTTATGCCGCTTCTTCACTGTGTCCATCATCACTGTGTTAATTCCACTGAAATTCCTGATGAATTTTCGATAGAAACTAGCTAAACCATGAAAACTTCTCACCTCGAAAATATTTCTCGGTGATGGCCAATTCCTGATTACTTCTACCTTATCTGGATCCATCCTTAATTCATTTTCCGAAATAACAAAACCCAAGTAAATGAGCTCTGTCTTCATGAATGAGGACTTCTTCATATTAATCAATAGCTTCTCCTGCTATAGCCTCTTCATCACAATGGCCAAATGCTTCAGATGCTCCACCTTCATCTTGTTGAAAACCAATATGTCATCCAGATACACGATGACAAATTTCCCGATGAACTCCTTCAGGACTTCATTCATCAACCTCATAAAGGTACTCGGTGCATTTGTCAAGCCAAATGGCATGACAAGCCATTCATACAAACCTTCGTTGGTCTTGAAGGTTGTTTTCCACTCATCGCCTTCTCTCATGTGAATTTGGTGATATCCGCTTTTCAAATCTATCTTTGAAAAATACTTTTCCCCACTCAGGAAATCCATCAGATCATCCATTCTTGGCAATAGGAACCTGTACCTGATGGTTATTTTATTGATGGCCCTTGAATCGGTACACATTCTCCAACCTCCATCCTTCTTCGGACTAAGTACTGTCGGAACGGCACATGGGCTCAAATTTTCCCTGACCAATCCTTTGTCCAACAACTCCTGGACCTGCTTCTTAACTTCTTCATTCTCTTGCGGCGTCAACCTGTACGCAGCTTTATTTGGTAAACTAGCTCCTGGTATGAGATCTATATGATGACTCACACTCCTCATCGGTGGTAACGAACAAGGTAATTCGTCCACTATGATGTCAATGAACTCTCCCAGTAGTTCCTGAACTTCATATGGTAAATCATCCACTCTGGTGCTAGTCAGAACAATCCTTGGTTTCCTGACCACACAGAATTGTGGATCTTCCTTCTTTTTCACCTCCGTAAGAAGATCCTTCCCACTCATGAGAAATACTGTGTTGCTTACTTCTGGCTTCACCTCCTTATCCTTTATCAGAAGCAACATATGGGTTCTCCCATTCTTCTCTAAAGTATATGTGTTCATTATTCCATCATGAACCACATTTTTGTCATATTGCCATGGCCTACCCAACAATAAATGACAAACATCCATGGGAATAACATCACATAAGATCTTATCATTATATCCTCCTATCTTGAATTCAACCAAGCATTGTTTAGTAACAGTTACTTTGTGCCCTTTTTGTAGCCACAAAACTCTGTAGGGGCTTGGATGATCAGTCGTCTCCAGCTCCAACTTCTCTACCATCTCTATAGATACGAGATTATCCGTGCTACCATTGTCTACAATAACCTTGCACACCCTGTCCTTGGTCTTGCAAGCAGTCCTAAAAAGTCTGGTCCTTTGGACTGAACTTTCCACCTTCTTCTCAGGTGTCAAAAGGACTTTTCGCATCATAAGCGATCTTCTGCCTTCTGCATCTTTGGCCTCAACATCTCGCCTCTGCGCTTCGGTGATGTGAGCTTCTCCAATGTCCTTCTTTTTTTCTGGACACTTGTAATACTTGTGCCCATTCTTTCCACATGTGAATCATGTGATGACTCCACCTCTTCCTCTTCCTCTACCTCTAGTATGAGGAAAATTGTTGTTGTCAGCATATCCTCTGCTCTGCTCTGTATGTTGCCCTCTCTGTTCAACATATGGCCCTCTCTGTGAGGTTCCACCTCTCTCTGCATGAGTCTGAGGTTTCTTCCATTCTTCCTTGGGCTTCTGGTATTTGTCCTGGGCAACTGCTTTGCCTCTGGGATGACTTCTGCCTCATTCCCTCTGACCTTGCTTACGGCTCAGCTTCTCCTCAACTTTCAGATCCATCTGATAAGCATCCTCCATCATCCTGATGGTTACCATGCTCAATTCATCCTGAATGTTGTATCTCAGACCATTCAAATATCTAGCAACCTTCTCATCATCGCTCTCCCGATGACCTTATCTGATGTTCAGTCGATAGAATTCCTCTATGTATTCTTTCACTGTTATGCATCCTCCTGAACAGAGTAATTTGATAATCTCTAGGAATGAACTTTGCCTTCATCTTTGCAATCATTCGATCACAACTTTTAATTTTTTGCTTACCTTTGTAGTGTCTATCTGCTTGTAGCTCATCCCACCACAATGTTTCATGTCTTTTCAGGCGTGTGACAACATGTCTGACCTTCTTATCCTCTTCGATATCCTCATAATCGAAGTATGTATCCAGAGCTCTAATCCAATATAGAAGCTCTTTTGCATCCAGATTTCCCTCATAAACTGAAATGTCCATCTTCGCCTTTGCACCCATCCTGGCAATAGCTTTAATTAGACTTTCATTCATTGCATCCTCGGTTGCAACTTCCTCTTCACGTTCAGCTTCAACTTCATCCTATGAATCGATGAAATCCCCCACACTAACTGTATGTCTTTGCGCTATCTCCATATCCTCAAGTCTTGCTCGGATATCACGCATCTGTCTCTCCATTTCTAGATTGACTACCTACCTGTCTCTTCTTCTCACCTCCCTATCCTCTGGATCGAGTGACTATCTCTCTCTCCTTGGCGGCATGGTGAATTTCCTTCTCTACTACAGAAAGAAAAGAAATTTTCTCGCTCTGATACCACAACTGACGCAGCCGCACCCTCAAGCACATCCTCTCTCACAGGATCTTCTCTTTCCTTGGCCAGAAGAACACTAACTGGTCCTTCTATTTCCCTATTGGGAAATCTACTCCCACAGATCTCTTCATGCAATCCCCTTTTCTTTACTTATCGGAGGATAGGAACTAGCGGCTTCACAAGTTCACTGTCTATCACTGGGCTCTCAAATCCCCGAGACTCGATGGCCAGTCAACGCTGACTTTATCTTCCCCTGTCGAGATTTCTGCTTTGTTGGGATTTTCCTTATCGGGATATCGCTACTCGTGATATCGAGCACTATGATTTGTCGATTCCCGATACCCAATGCAATGAAACTCCGATGTACGCGTGAGCTGTCTCTTCAACTCCTTGTCACTTCTATTGGAATTTCGGATTTTGTAGGATCGTGAATCCTGATGTCGATGGATTCGAGACTCGCCTTTTCCCGATCCTCGATATGGTATGCCACCTGTCTTCCACTAGCTCCTGCTGTGGCTCACACAACTCTTCTGTCGGGATATCGTGGATCGCGATTCCAACCTATCTGAGTATCATGTTCTCAAGACCTCCGATATGTCGAACCCCAACTTCCCTTGGATCTTCTGACATGCGTCCCCACCTATGGATGGTTCTAGGCTCATCGGGATATCGCGGATCGTGATATCGCAATTCTTGCTACACAAATTTGGAGCTTCGACTCGCGAATCCCCGATGCACGATATCACGTGTAGATCTGACGGTCCTTGTGACTCGGATCGATGACTCCGTCCCTCGTGAGATTTTAACCTTTGGAAGTTCTCACTGCAACCTCCTTGCACCTCCATGAGATCTAATGGTCCTCGGAATTTCGTGAAATCTCCCTGAAGGATTTCGACCATCCGTTCTTCCTAATGGGTTTCTGTGAAGTGAACAAAATACTTTCCCCATGAAGACTTGTTCACCTGCGCACAAACTTGCAACGCCTGCTTGAAAACTTCAACCACAACTTCTCTGTGCAATCCTTCCTCGAATTCGAAGGTATATCCTTCCTGAGCTTCTTTACGACTCTTAAGTCCTCCAGAAAGAAACTTTCGCGCACTCCTTGTGGAAAACCTTCAACGATGTCTGAGTGTTGAAGACTCTCGACTCTGCACACTCCTGCAGCAGCAGTCTTTCAATCTTTTCTCAGGTTCGCAACCCTGAGACCTTTAACCAGCCTACACACTCCTTGCACGGCATTGTGCCTAACTGCACCTTCTGGGATGAATGAGAACAAAAGTTATATCTACCTGAACCCTCTGTCAACGCACTCCTTTCAGACAAATTCGACTGCACTCCTTGTAGGAATCCTCTGGCTCAAATAGAGAAACAATTGAAACTCATTCCTTTACCCTTTCAGACTTCAATTCAACCATGAAATCACATACACACATTCCTTTACCCTTTCAGACTTCAATTCAACCATGAAATCACATACACAGCATATAAAAGCAAATGCATAACAGGAAGCAAACATTCATGAGAATATCCATATCAAATACACAGAGAACAACACGAACCATGAATTTGAATCAAATACACAGAGAACAACACGAACCATGAATTTGAATCAAGGCTCTTCTATTAATTCAAATATCAGTACATGGGTGTTCTTTACATCTCTCTGCTTGCTCTTGCTCTCCTGTTCTTCCAGAATAATTTACAATGTACAATGAGGGTGTCTATATCCGTTTTCCCTCCTGCGTTCTAAAGCTATCAAATCTAGAATTAAATTCCTATCTACCAGCATTAACTATATTAAATTTTGACTATCTACTAAAGGACGAGAGCTATCCGCTCAAGGTCCATTACAATATACAAAGGCGCTTCATCTTAAATGACTCATTTAAGATCGCGCAACAATTCCAAACAATTTTCAAAAATTTGGTGCTGGCTTGTCCAGCTGTCCTCCGCTTCCGCTCTGGCTCGCTTGATGTGCTAGCGATGCTCTTGCATCAACTCGTCAAGATTTCTTCTCTCTTTTCTACTTCCTTTATTTGTGATACTATTTCAGCTTCCAAACATTGTTTCTCTTTCAACCAATCCTTGAGAGTTTCTTCAATCACTTTGGCTTCATCTAGCTGAGATCTTAGATTCATGACAACCTTCCTAAATTCTCCAATACCTTCCTTTAGCTTGATCAATTCTTCCTTCAGGGACTTGTTTTCCCTTCTTTCCTTATTTAGCTCACTTAAAGCACTGATTAGTTCAGCCTCAAAATACACTATGCCTTCTTCACAATCTTCTTCTTCTAAATATGTCTAAAAAGATGAACATATTTCTTCTTGTTGTGTCCCTGCATCTTATTTAATATTCTATGGCTCTGTGATGTTATAATATCCCTTGGAATAGAGATTATGTATCTTATCCCATAGTTCTTTAGATGATGAGCATTTTACCACTTTGTCTTTTACCAGATCAGGTAACTTCCAGGATAAAATCAATTTCTATTTTGTTGTTTCTCTTCAATTCCTTCTTGGTTGCAGTCTTCAGTTTCTTTGAAGTGATGTATCCTATAACAACTAAATGCCAAACATCAAATTCATGTGCCTGTAAAAATGGTTTCATTCATGTGCTCCATATTTCATAGTTCAGACCATTTTGACCATCAAATGTTGGCACTCCATTCTGAAGGCAATCCATGATCTACCTTCTAGTGGTTAAACTAATTCTTGAAGGACCTTCTTTGATACCAATTGTTGGAATAGTGAGAGGGGGGGTAAATTAGTATTGAGAAAATTTTACCATTTCTTAATTAGAACATGTGAATATTAAGTATATCATTTGCATTCAATATATCATAAGTAGTACCAATAAAAAATGTATAACAAATAACCACAGATACACAATACACCAGAATTTATGTGGAAACCTAAATGGGAGAAAACCATGGAATGATTTCTTATATATCAAATATTACATTCATAGGAAGCACCAACTTTCAAATTCTCCAGCACCAAATGGAAGGAGGCTCCAGGGCCCTGTTTACAAGCTCCAACCTAAAGAAAGATACAACTCCTCGAATTCTCCAAATACAATTAGAAGGAGGATCCAACCCTTTAGTTTACAGGATCCAACCTGAAGGAGGCTCTAACTCCCTATGTTCTCATGCTCCAAAAGAAAGGAGGCTACAACCCCCTGATTTATAGGATCCAACTTGAAGGAAGCTCAAACTCCATGTATTCTCCAACTCCAAGTGGAAGGAGGCTACGACCCCCTTTCCTTGCTCCATCTTGTCACCTTGAAATATAAATGTAGACTCAACCTATCACTACTATTGATACTGTCACTGCCACTATCACTGATACATCAACCTATCAT
The DNA here is from genome assembly GCA_900067695.1 of Picea abies. Taxonomy (NCBI): domain Eukaryota; kingdom Viridiplantae; phylum Streptophyta; class Pinopsida; order Pinales; family Pinaceae; genus Picea; species Picea abies. The sequence goes on along the minus strand of CBVK0100919271.1, from coordinate 9,101 downwards.
TGTCACTAATACATCAACATGTCATTATCAATACCATCATCAACTTGTCACCATCAATCTATCATTGATCAACTGTCACTGTCATTAATACTTAACATCAATGAAACCAAATCCACTCACATGGATACTAAAACCATCACCAAGATGTTCATCAACCCATATGTCATAACAAGCATGTGTTATATCCATACACCATGTACCATATCCATCAACCATGTACCATATCCATCAACCATGTACCAAAACCTGTACCATATCAACCATGTACCAAAACATGTACCATATCAACTATGTACCAAAACCCATACCATATTGATCATGTACCAATATATGTCATAAACCATGTACCATGAGTTGTGCATCATCCATACACTAGTAGAATTTGACAAATAAATGACTATGTGACTAAAACATTTTAGTCACGACAACTAAAAATGACTAAATTCTACTAATTGTTTGCAACACAACTATAAATGACCAATTTGATTGTTGGGTAAAAAATACAACTAAATAATTAGTCACACAAAAAAAATGACTAAAAAAATGACTATTACTCCTCTAGACTAACATTTGGTAATTTGGACATTAATATATATTATTTCTTGTTATATACCTTATGGTTTCTATTAAGGTCTTATTATATTAGACCATTTGGTAATCTATTATTCAAAAAACAAGAAGGTCGGAACTATAACATATAAGCTAGAGTGAAATCTACAACATATATCTGGATTGATCCATGGCATATTCCTAAGCGATGAAATTATACTGATTAAACCAAAATCGATCTACAGGGTAGAGTTCCTCCATTATGAAACTTTACTACAAATATGGAGTCCATTCACTCATGGAATTTTTTTATCACAACTAGTGAAACCTGGTGTCTTCATAGTTAAGCTAGTGAAACCCGATACCTCATAGTTACATTAATTTAATATAATATTGTAATGAAAAAATGTTTTATTTTATATATATTGTAAAATTTATATATTGTAATTTTTTTTTCCAAGATTATATATTGAAAATGTTGTATTTACATTTATCATATGAAAATATGATAATATCATAGACAATATTTGACATATATTGTTGGGTTAGTATTGCACGCAGGGTTGGTGTATTAGGAAATTATTGGTGGGAGTGGGGAGTGTATTGGGAAATTATTGGCGAGATTGGGGAGTACACAGGGCATAATTCACCCTGGGAGAGGTAATTTGATGGGGGACTAGGGAGTACCAGTGGGTTTTGGGGCATAATTCAGAGTGGGGAGTACACCAACCAGGACAGACAATTCGGGGGAGTGGGGTTCTTTCACTGGTTCTTGGGAGATGATTCGGGTGAGTGGGGAGTGTGGATTGGGGTTGCTTCACTATGGGAGATACTTTGGGGGAGTGGGGAGGGAATTATTTATACAACACACCTCTACAAACAAAACGATGGTTTTTTAATTGGGGTTTTGTGTCACGAATTGGAGCCAGAGTTGACCATAGAGGGTTTGTTTTTCAATTTTATGGCATGAATTTGAGCCGGAGTCGACCAAAGAGGGCTTTTCTATCAAATTGATGGCATGAATTCGATCTGGAGCTGAACAGAGAGGGTTTGTCTATCAATTTGATGGCATGAGGGGTTTTTAGTTTTAGCTAATATAAGTATAACAACTACTTTCATGCATGGATGATAAAGCTTGTTTGAAGAGGACTTGCAAGCTTCTAAAAAGGAAGGAAAAGAATTCAAAGTTTTCTAGGCCATATGCAATGGAGTTGAAGTCGACGGGGCCCTCTGCAATGAAGTCAAATTTGGGGATGCCCTCTACAGTGAATTCAAAGGTAATTAGAAACCTTGTGAAAAATTTAAATTATTTTGATTGCAACACAATGGAACCAATGAAAATAGTTGTATTGAAGCTTTGTGTGCAGTATGACATTCTTCAAGTCTATAAATTTATTTTATTTGTATTGTCAGCGGGCCTAGTTTGACCCTCATGGGATGATTTGTCTCTATATTTTATGTAGATCATCCATGCATTTTTTATCTCGCCATCCATGTAATTCCATATCTCTCTTTGGCCACATCTATCAATTTTGGGCCAGTATTTTCTATGATTTTAGGGAATTGGTGTTAGTTGCTCTGTTTTCAGCTAGTTCTCAAAGATTGTAGTGATATATTTGATGGAGATGGAAATGTGATCTGGGTGCTACAAAACAAAGGGAGATTTTTCTGAGTTTTGGGGGTGTTGGGTAGGGGATAAACCAGGGTTGTGTTCTCAAATCAAGGGGGTTTCTTTCAATATGTTTTATATTTCATTTCATTCACTTGTTTGAAGAATAAAGGGCATTTTTTTCCTGATCATGGACAATGTGCTTATTTTGAGATTGTTCTTAGTGTAATGTGGGTTGTTCGTTTTTCCATTCTAACCTTGTGACCGAGAGTAGAGTTCCTCTGCAGCTGAGTGACTCCATAAATATTGTCTGAGATTACCACTAGGGACCCTTTCATTTCTACCCCCACCCCTACCATAGTCAATATTGGTGAAAATATGCTAAAAATATGGATTCCTCCAACTGCATTAGCTATGTTAATCTCTCCTCAAGTGCTTATATTCTAATGTCTAGGTCCAGTTAGTGTCTTAAATACCTTTGTTCCTGAGGGAGGGTATTTTTTAGTGCCTGAGGGAGGGATAAAATACCATGAAAGGATTTGTACCCTTGCATAATTTGTATATGCCTTTGAATAACTAGAAGCAATTAAATCCAAAGTGGAAGCAACATCTGAGCCACCATCTCGCCCCGTATCCCTTCCATATTGATAGCCTCTTTAGGAGATACATGCATATAACTTAGGAGAATTTCAGGTGTAGTAAGATAGGAATTCATCCAGGTATAACAATCAATACCCTTATTTTCTTCCCCTCAAATTGTTACATAAGGCATAAGGTATGAAACATCAAGTTATTTCAACCATTATCCTAGGTTGGGCTTCCCTTCTTTCTCTATGGCCTTACCTCTATAACGAGGAGCCTACCCTCTCTCTAGCCTTTCACAATTTTGTGGGTGCAATTCTTGCCATTGACTGAAACATTTCAAGATATATATATATATGAATTGTGAAGCCTTGATACCTTTGTTATTTAAAATTATAACCTTACAATACCAGTTATTGAAATAGTTCTATAGATAATCATAAAATGATGGATAATGCATCTAGGAAAATCTTTGCTTAGGCATTGTTAAATCTAACACTTTCCTTAGCTCTTTGGATTTGTGTTTTCCATTTTTCTTGAGTTCTTCAATTGTTAACAAGGATTTGGTTTGGTATGCCCAAATAGGTAGATTTTTCTTTAGGAGGGGGATTGAATAGTAATGGTGTGCTTGTAGGGATGCAACGGATTTTAGGTGTTCTGATTTCTTTTTTTCTTCTTCTTGAAATATGAAACTAAATTAATAGTGGAATATAGAACATTAAAGATGGATCAATGTCGAAGGTTGACTATGGATGAATACCATGGATATGATGAGAGAGTAGTCGATGAGAAGCTCATGGACAAATATCTATTTCCATGTAATGATTATCTTGGTGGAAAGGTGTAAAAAAGAAATGTGATTTTCTGACATATGATAAGATATGGGCACAATGGTATAAGCCCTTGGGATTACAATTATTATGAAGATATGATAGAATTGTAGAGTGTGAGAGATGAAGAGGAAACAAACATAGATGAAGTGGCACCAAACATAGATGAAGAGGTAGTAATGTTAGACAAAGGGTTTGAAGTTGATAGAATGTTGAATGAGGGTCTAAATGATGATTGGGCCAAGTTGATGGAGGATGCTTTAAATCTTATGTATGCTAATTGCAAGTTAAGTCATTTGACAACAATCCTTCAAATTCTTAACTCGAAAGTGGTGTTTGGTTGGAAAAATGAGAGTGTATATCAGTTATTATCATTATTAAGTTCGTTATTACCACCTGACTCCATATTTCCAACAAAACAAAGTCAATGTAAAAAGAAAATCACTAAGTTGGGCTTAGGGTATGAAAACATCCACACATGTGTCAATGGTTGTGTATTATTTTGCAATAATATTGCAAGTGAGAGTGAATGTTTGAAATGTCATGAAGCGAGGTATAGACTAGGGTTGAAATCAGTTGTGGTTCCTAGAAAGGTTCTTTTCCACTTTCCAATAATCCCATGATTACTCTGAATGTATAGGTGCATAGACATTGCTAAACTTATGCAATTGCATGCCTAAAATAAGAGCACCAATGGAAAACAATAACATGTACCTCATTCTAATACATGGATGGAATTTGATAACGGATGGCCTGATTTTGATCAAGATCCTCGTAATATAATGTTGGGTTTGGCTCTAGATGGGGTGAAACCATTCTCAGATCAAAGTATTAAATGATCGACTTGGTCAATGTTTTTAATAAATTATAAATTGCCTCCATGGTTAGCAACTAAACCTTTTTTCTTAATGTTATCATTGATTATACAAGGAAATAAAAGCGTGGCCTCAGATACAATCGATGCTTATTTAGAGCCATTATATGATGAGCTAATGGAATTGTGGAAAAGAATTGAAACAATTCAATATTTAAGGGGCGGTCATTCAATCAAATTCACTTTAAGAGCTTCCTTATTGTTTACGATTCATGATCTTCCTACATATGACACATTGACTGATCTCACTGTTCATGGATACCATGGATGTCCTTCTTGCAACTTTAAGGATTTTTTGAGGCACTCAAGAAGTTTGCGTAATTGTATATATTGTGGACATTGTGCTTACCTTAAAATGTATCATCCATATCGTCGACAGAAAACATGTTTCAATAGTAAAGAAGAGAATCATGAAGCACCATTGCTAATAATGGGTGATTACTGTTGATGTTTGGGAAGCATCGGAAAGACATTCTACTATATTGATAATTAATAATAAGATTATTAATTATTAAGCAATATTATTAATTAGAACATTATTAATGTAATAATATATTTATAATATAAAGTATAAATATATATAATAAAGTATAAAGTATAAATATAAATTATATTTATATTATATGTATAATATAATATAAAGTATAAATATATTTATTACCCAAGGGACACATCTCTTCATGGATGGTCACCATGGTCGCCATATGTTATTTATATATAGAACACTCATCATTGTAATAAGATATTCATTCATATACAATATCATTTCTTATGAAAATTCAACATGGTATCAGAGTGAGACTAGGCTTGACTCCCTCACAGGAGGGCCGGAAAATGAGAATAGAGTAAAGTCTTGGGAGTGTTAAATTTATGGGGTTGTTGCAATATATATGTAAATCATATTTACTTTTTACTCTTACCTAAATTATAGAAATAATTCCATACATTATGGTTGGCAGTAATTTCTAGTAAAAATGTCTAATTACCTAAATATGAGGATTGTACTGCATATTTACTTCTACCTATATTTATGTAAAGAATCACATGAATTATGGAGGAACAATTTTAAAAATTCAAATACTATGTGGATGGATTATAACCAAACTAATCTTTGGGTAGTTACGAGAGGTATTCTCCAACTATTTATAAGAAAGAAAAATTAATTTAATTTTAAATTTAATTTTCAAAGAGATGTGTCTTTTTGGATCAATTTAATATTACTATAAAAATACACAACAATAGACACACATATTTTTCTCTCTCACGGGTGGGAAGTGATCTAAGGAAGAGACTGAAGTTTCTAAGTAGTTGAATTTTTTTTAGTGTAATTACTTAGTGATGTTCTAGAGTTTATTAAAGTAATATCGTTGGAAGTAATTACCACTTGCAGAAAATTGTGCTTGTCTAATTTAACACTAGAAAATCAACTTGGTTAGTTGTATGACATCAAGTATATGATGGATGTGTGTTTGTAGAAGATATATCATTTCGAGTGTCACTGCATATAGTTGTGCACAAGATAAATTGATCTCCTCTAGGAGATGTGTTTTGTTGTTCTTGTTTCTTATTCTAGGCATGTCACATGTAATAACTCTGAGAAGGATCCATAATGACAGTCGTGGGAAGAAACATAAAGCAAGACTATTTAGACATATAGTTGTGCAAATCCATGTACTGAAGAAGAAGAGGAGGTCAACACATGCAGAGGGCGCAGATGACTTCGAAGACTATATAGCCTCAGAGGGAGTGATGGCTTCAGATGTTTTATGTGGTAAATTGGATAGTCTCATGATGTCATGTTGTAGCTATTAGAGAGCTACCCACCGGCCCTGGATGCATGTTATGACGTCACTATGGATTTCCTGTGATGTATAGATTTGTGTGTCCGACAATCAATGGTCATGAGCTTGTGTGGATGGCTACAGTGTTAGAGTCTGTGCCGGATATAATACCTTCCTCATTAAGAGGGTGTGTTGAGATTTTATGTAATTTCAAAATTTTTTCTTAAGTGTTAATGTTAAAGCATCAGGTTGACATTCTCCCGGGATTGGTCATGGTAATTTGACCAATGGAGAATGGCCCTGGCATAGTCTTCTAAGAACATAAGAATCAAAGTGTGCAGCATTCAACATTCGGAAGGACTAAAATTCTTCATGTGGCATAGATAGCAACTTGATCAGGAAGAATGGTCCTTGTAGTCATAGAACACTCCTTTGAGTATGTGACAACTGTGGGACACTCAATGTGCATATTGAAGAAGTATTTATATGGATTAAAGTAGGAACCCAAAGCATGGTATGGAAGGATCGACAATTTTCTAGCGAGCTTAGGATTTATAAACAACAATGAAAATCCTAACCTTTACTTTAAGGTTGTGGATGATGGTCCGGTAATACTATTTTTGTATATGGATGACCTATTTATAAATAGGTGTGGAAAATCTCATCTCATAATGTAAGAGAAAAATTGTCTTTCGAGTTCGAGATGAAATATCTCAGGATGATACATTACTTTTTGGGTCCCAAGGTATGGCAGAGATAGGATTAGATCTTTCTGAATCAAGGAAAGTATACAATAGAAATCTTGAAGAGGTTTGGGATGTTGGATTGCAAGGCAATGGCTACACCTATGGTGTAAAATCTGAAGTTGTTGCAGGATACAACTTTAGAGACTATGGATGTTACTTTATATAGGCAGATGGTGGGTTCATTGATGAACTTGATGAACACAAGACCATATATGTATTTTGTTGTGAACATTATGAGTCAATAAATGGAGCAACCTAGGTAGGTTCATTTCATCGCAGAAAAACATGTGATGAGGTACCTTAAGGGTACATTGGATTATGGTCTCAGGTATGTGATAGACCATGCTTTTGGGTTATATGGATATTCGGATTCAGATTGGGCCGACAATATTCATGATCGAAAGAGTACTTTGAAATATTGTTTCAGTCTAGGCTCTAATATGGTTTCATGGAGCAGGAGGAAGTAGTTGTGTGTGGCGCTCAGTATGACTGAAGATGAGTATGTGGCATCATGTGCAACAAGTAGTGAAGCAATATGTCTTCACAAATTGTATACTATTGGGCTAAATTTGAAGTGTAGGTAAGATCTACAAGAAGAGGATGATGAGACTTGTTCTGGAGGACAAGTTTTGAAGTCAGAAGGTTGAAGATTTAGTTGATATTTAGTGCTCGAGAGGGAGTTGGATGGTCAGTTCCAGAGGGAGTTGGGTACTACAATAAGGAGTAAGAGGCTCTATCAGATGCAAGAAGTAGTCATGTGTGGAGATCAGTACGAATGAAGTTGTGTATTTGGAAGCATGTGCAGTAGCAGTGTGGCTTCGAGAACTTATGTCTGGGTTATTTGGTCTTGGACTGGAGGTGAACTGCATTTGATGTGACAACCAAAGTTGCATGAAGTCATTAGAGAACCTCGTAGTCTTTGACATGTTGAAGCATATCGAGATCAGATATTTCTATATCAGGGATATAGTGCAGAAGGGAGTAATGAGGCTCTAGTTTCGTGACTAAAGAGGATCAAGTTGCATATGTTTTTACCAAGCTGTTGTCAAGGATGAAGTTTGAGTACTTCAGGGACAATCTTGGTGTGGTCCCTCTTTAGAGGGAGTGTTCTCAACCAGCATGAAAAATGGTTGGCACTGTGACATATGGAACTCATCCAACATGAAAAAGGGTTGGCACTGAGTGTTCTCATCCAACATGAAAAAGGGTTGGCACTGAGATAGGTGGAAATCATCCAGCATGAAAAAGGGTTGGCACTGAGTGTTCTCATCCAACATGAAAAAGGGTTGGCACTGAGACATGTGGAACTCATCCAGCATGAAAAAGGGTTGGCATTGAGTGTCCTCATCCAACATGAAAAACGGTTGGCACTGACACAGATGGAACTCATCCAACATGAAAAAGGGATGGCATTGAGACAAGTGGAACTCATCCAGCATGAAAAAGGGTTGACACTGAGTGTTCTCATCCAACATGAAAAAGGGTTGGAACTGAGATAGTTGGATCTCATCCAACATGAAAAAGGGTTGGAACTGAGATAGGTGGATCTCATCAAGCATGAAAAAGGGTTTGCACTGAGACCAAGGGTGCACATGATTATGCATTGATGCATTGCAGGGTGGATGTCCTGGGGACATGTTGTAGTTATTTGAGAACTACCCACAGGCCTTCGATGCATTGTCTGTGAAGTCACAATGGTGCACATGATGAGGTACAAATGCATTGTGAGGTAATGGATGTCATGGTGACATGTTGAATCTATTTGAGAGCTACCCATAGGTAATATTCAAAGGTAATCTTCAAAGGTAATCTTGGCATAATGTAGAATGTCTCCCTCGCTGAGAGGGAGTGTTGATGTTTGGGCAACATCGGAAATAAATTCTACTAGTTTGATAATTAATAATAAGATTATTAATTATTAAGCAATATTATTAATTATAATATTATTAATGTAATAATATATTTATAATATAAAGTATAAATATATATAATAAAGTATAAAGTATATTTATATTATATGTATAATATAATATAAAGTATAAATATATTTATTTCCCAAGGGACGCATCTCTACATTGATGGTCATCATGGTCACCATATGTTCTTTATATATAGAACACTCATCATTGT